>JACXGI010006169.1:0-43179 GCA_016801175.1 Esox masquinongy | reverse complement strand
ATATATATATATATATATATATATATATATATATACACACACACAAATATGTAAAAACACACCCACAGATATATCTAAATATCTGTAATGAGTATTTAAACAGAGAATATATGTATAGGTTGTACATATATATATGTACTATCTGTAATGACTATATAGACAGATGGAATTACTGAAAACATTCTTGACCATTTCTGGTGTGTAGGCCTTTTCAATCAACACCCCCTAGTGGCCATCCAACATCACTCCAACAACATCACTATCATTACCACAGAGGCAAGTATCAAAACAGACTGCATTTAAACTTGTCCCATGTTCTTGTTCACCTAATCCCCCCGAAATCTGATGAATATTTTGATTACGTCAATGTAGATAACGCAGATTTGATAATACAGTGATAATGGTGATACAATATGAGAATTATTTTGGTATTCTGAACAGTTGCAGTCCGAGATCATCTAAAAGTAAATGATGAAACGAAATGTCAGTATTGAAAGTGATAACACCCCTTTCTTAGGCATCCTAACTCAGCCACTCTCTCCTCAAGGAATTTAAAGGGATGGTTCATCCAAAAATCATATTTCGGTAACAGTCCCCTCGAGTTTGTCTTTCAGGCACGTAGTCATTTTTTAAAACAATAAATTATTCAGCTCTGTCTCAGTCAGTAATTAGCATCATTAGTGTCATACAAATTCATTAATGGAAACCGTATGTACCCCTATCGCAAAGCTGCATTGCAAGCGAAAAACTACTTTAAAACACTCCAAACTAAGACAATTGGTGTTGCTTACCTCAAAGAACACGACAACGTTGTATTCCTTGAAATTTATTTTTTAATTTTCACAATATAATTCTCATATCAAATAAACGGGTACTTCCTGTGTTTACTGGACAGTTTTGTTCACAATTGTATCAATCCACGCGTTCGATCGGAAAGAGTAAGTGTATACGAAAGTTAGTATTCATTAGCTAGAGAGCAAGTTACCTATTTCGTTGTTGATATTCACCTCGGACAGTCAAACTATTTGCTTGAGAAAGGAAACTACATACATATTATGTCTGACTCTGAATACGAGCAGGAAGAACATTTTTCGCGGGATAGAGCCTTACGTGTTCTAACCATATTGACCGAATAGAAGCTTGGACAGCCGCTAAAGGGGGGCGATGGTGAACACGTTAATCCCCAACTTGCTTTGTACTTTGTGTATTATAACCAGCAATCAGAAGTATTACTTACAATCTGTCTTGTCTCCAAGAGTTGAACTACGTAATTTGATGGAATTGCATTCACCTTTAGTCCTCCTTTTAGTGAGCGTGGGAAGTGAGCATGAAATCCAGAAGTTCAATGTTTATTTATCAAATGCACCGAATAACAGCATCATCCTGCACAATGAAATTCTTGTGACATGGCACGACATCTACTTAGTAAGAATTAATACAGCTCTGGAAAATATTTTAGAGACCACTGCACCTTTTTCTTTCCTTTCCAAAAAAGTTGAAAAGGAATGTTTTGAGTGAGAAACAGAAGAGTTCATTTTGCAGTGGTCTTTTAATTTTAACCCTTCTGTTCCTCACTCAAAACCTTCCTTTCCAACTTTTTGAGAACAGAAGCTATATATGGTGGCTATAGGAAATAGTTTGCAAGTGCCTGTTTGAGTTCAACCAATTCCGCCGGCTGTTTCGTCAGTGTCCAGTTTAAAAAAAACTTTCTCAGACTGATTAAACATCTCTCCCTTCCTTTTGTCTTTCAATATGAGCTTTCAAGTTTCCTAACTGAGTAAAACATTTAAAACAGAAACCACACCGGAAAGGTTTGTCCCCAGTGTGTACTCTCTGGTGCATCTTCAGACTCCCAGCAGTAGAGAAAACTTTCCCACAGTCAGACCACGGGTAAGGCACTCCACCAATATGTTTAGTCTTATGAGCTATCAAGTTAGATAACTGTGAGAAACTTTTCTCTCCTGTGTGTCTTCTTTGATGATCTTGCAAGGACGCCAACTGAGCAAACCTTTTCCCACACACAGAACAGTTGTAAGGCTTCTCTCCCGTATGGATTCTGTGGGGTACTTTTAGATGAGCTATTTGAGCAAAACGCTTCCCACATTCAGAGCAGTCGTAAGGCCTCTCCCCAGTATGTGTTCTCTCGTGGGCCTTTAGGTGTGCTGAGTGAGCAAATGTCATTGAACAAGTCGTACACGGGTGAGGGCTGGGAAGCCCACTTGGATGGCCTCTTCTTTTTTGAGTTCTTGGAGAATCATTGGGACCCTCTGTTCCCTCGGCCTGAGATGAGTTACTTCCATTAGAGAAGGCTCTGGTCTGTCTTTCCAATTCTGGTTCTAAGTCATTTGACTTAGCAGTGTGATCTTCCCACTTAGATATGTACATTGTTGCCTTACAAACCTCTTCTTGTGTGAAGTCATCTGATGCTGAGGCATAATCCCCATGTCAACAGGAAAGGTGTCCCCCTGTGCACTACTGTTTTTAAAAACAAATATCAATATGCTTTGACTGACACAGGAAAACTTGTATAGTGGGTTTAAATAAGCAATAAGACATGGATAAAAACGTCTGATTTTATCCGCAACAAATCACGGAGTGCCTGGATACAGCACCTAGCCAAGGTATATGGCTAGGTCCCTTTGGTTGATGCTTGGCAATGTGGGTGGATTAATTTCCTGCCTGCTGGGCCCTGTCCGGGGCCTCTCCCAGATACGGCCACAGTGTCACTGGACCCCCGTCTCAGCCCCAAGGTCTTACGCTGCTATATTATTGTGCTGCGAGAGTAGGGCCAGTTCTCCTTCTCCACTTTAAATCCTTGTAGATCTAAGGAATGCATTTTCTAAATTTTCCCTGTCTCCTGCCGTTTTAAACTTAGGAGGACATAAGGTCTTGGCGCACACCTGAGGAGTACCAGGCTTGAAAGACCCGTTGCTGTCCCCATCCAAAGTCCTCCTGTTTGTGTTGCAGATCAAGATGATACCTGACGATTTCAGCTGCCACTGTGCTGACACCTCCCCCCTCCCCCATGTTGTCCCTGTCCTTGTCCATCTGGTCATGCTTCCGACCTGGAATAAGTTTAAATAGACTCTGGACTCAGCCCACATGCATTTATTAATTATTACAATTTGTACTCTTAATATGTTCACCCGACACAGCCAGAAGAGGACTGGTCACCCCTCTGAGCCTGGGTCCTCTCTAGGTTTCTTCCTAAATTTCGGCCTTCTTAGGGAGTTTTTCCTAGCCACTGAAATTCAAAGCTACTGTTGTTTGCTCCTTGGGGTTTATGGCCGGGTGTTTTGTAAAAGCACTTTGTGACAACTTCTGATGTAAAAAGGGCTTTATAAATAAATTTGATTGATTGAAAATAAATTTGATTATATTGGCAATATAACTCAAACCCCTCAGATACCTTGTTGCTTAAAGGGGAATAATGACGAATCGTTTGAAGTTGTTGGATTGCCTCTCTATGCATGCAACTCTCTCACTCAGGGAGAACAGGCTCAAGCTAGAGCAAGTTCAGTGTCATTGGGTTTAATTGCTTTCTCCCACTATTGCGGTTTGATTAACAAATGTTCCATAACAGCAAAAACACAAAATTCTGGGACCCCAATCGATTGTGATCCATACCATATACATTTCACGTGATAAATGTAAGTTGATGGTTTTGAATTGAACTTTTTCTATCATCTCCTCCAAATATGGCACATTGTCTTTGTAGAAAGCCCATAGACTGAAATAATTGCCCATCTTAATCTCCATACAACCTAGTGCATAGGTCTGCAACCATCCCCTGGGGATCCCCCAGCCATTCTATCTATTATCCCAGAGCTAGCAAACCTGAATCAACTTTTTAACTAATTAACATGCCCTTACCTGTTGAATCAGGTGAGCTATTTCAGGGCAAAAACTAAACTGTGAGATGGTTGGGGGGTCCCGAGGAGAGGGTTGAATCAATATTTTGTATTAGTTTATTTCACCATTTATCCAATAAAGAATTTTTAAATCGCTTTAAATAAGTTCTGTGTTTTGTATACACTTACCCGGCTTGACATTTGGTGACATTTGTCTAAATACTTGCTTCAATTAACTCTACAAAAATATATATTTTTATCAATATTGGCTAAATACAACTCTGGAAAAAATTAAAATTAAGAGACCACTGCACCTTTTTCTTTCCTTTCCATAAAGGAAGGTTTTGAGTGAGGAACAGAAGGGTTAAAATTAAGAGACCACTGAAAATTGAACGCTTCTGTTCCTCAGAAGGCACTATGGCCTTCTGAGGAACTTTTTTGGGAAGGAAACTTTTTTGGAAAGGAAAAAAAAAGGTGCAGTGGTCTCTTAATTTTTTCCAGAGCTGTATAAACACAGCCACGTTGTCCTATAGATATTTACACAGTAACCAAAATGCTGAGGTGGTGTAAGCCTACACAAAACAGACCTTATTTGACATGGATCCAAAAATCTCTTACTGTGAAAATGAATGGTGTAATAATTCGTTTGAGATCTTTTTTTAGTTTTGTTCCTAGATTTTATGGGGATTATGACTCATACTTTTTTTCAGTCAATGAGCCATCAATGGAAGAGATATGATAGCCTTGAAAGGGGTGTTTTTTTTGGAGCTGTACATGGCTACGCAAGGCTAAGTTTATCACGGTTTTCGAAAGCCCCCTGGTTTTGATGTGTGCTGAAGCGGAATGCCAGAAGTCGAATGCTGAGCCAAATGTTGTCTGTTCTGCTGACTCTGACAAACATTTGACTGTAGACACTAACAGTGAATATTCTTAGACATTATCCCAGACATCTTGGCATGGCCTTAAGGCAGAGGTGTCAAAACGGTTCCACGGAGGGCCGAGTGACTGCAGGTTTTTGGTTTTTCCTATAAATTGGTTCCCAGTTCAGACCTAAACAACCAGGTGAGGGTAGAATCTAATCAATTAGCGACCTAATTAATCAATCAAGTACAAGGTGAGAGCAAAAACCCGCAGGCACTCAGCCCTCCATGGAACTGTTTTGACACCTCTGTCTTAAGGATTTTAAAAAGAATAATGGGCAAATACAGCAATCAGCCATAACATTATGACCACCTGCCTAATATTGCGTAGGTCCCCCTTCTGCCGCCAAAACAGCCCTGACCCGTCGAGAGATGGACTCCACTAGACCTCTGAAGGTGTGCTGTGGTATCAGGCAACCAAGACGTTAGCAGCAGATCCTTTAAGTCCTGCAAGTTATGAGGTGGGGCCTCCATGGATCGGACTTGTTTTTCCAGCACATCCCACAGATGCTCGACTGGATTGAGACCTGGGGAATTTGGAGGACAAGTCAACACCTTGAACTTCTTGTTGTGTTCCTCAAACCATTCCTAAAATGCTTTGAGATTTCTGCTTTGTGGCAGGGCACATTATACTGCTGAAAGAGGCCAATGCCATCAGGGAATACCGTTGCCATGAAAGGGTGCCCATGGTCTGCAACAATACTTAGGTAGGTGGTATGTGTCAAAGTAACATCCACATGAATGGCAGGACCCAAGGTTTCCCAGCAGAATATTGCCCAAAGCATCACACTTCCTCCACCTGCTTGCCTCCTTTCCATAGTGCATCCTGGTGCCATGTGTTCTCCAGGTAAGCGACGCCCACGCACCCGGCCATCCACGTGATGTAAAAGGAAACGTGATTCATCAGACCAGGCCACCTTCTTCCATTGCTCTGTGGTCCAGTTCTGATGCTCATGTAGGCCCATTGTAGGCACTTTCGGCAGTGGACAAGGGTCAGCAAGGGCACCCTGACTGGTCTGCAGCTACTCAGCCCCATACGCAACAAAGTGCAATGAACTGTGTGTTCTGACACCTTTCTATCAGTAGAAGAATTAACTTTTTCAGCAATTTGAGCTACAGTAGCTCATCTGTTGGATCGGACCACACGGGCCAGCCTTTGCTCCCCACATACATCAATGAGCCTTGGCTGCCAATGACCCTGTCGCCGGTTCACTGCTTTTCCTTCCTTGGACCACTTTTGATAGGTACTGACCACTGCAGACTGGGAACACCCCACAAGGCCTGCAGTTTTGGAGATGCACTGACCCAGTTGTCTAGCCATCACAATTTGGCCCATGTCAAAGTCGCTCAGATCCTTATGCTTGCCCATTTTTCCTGCTTCTAACACATCAACTTTGAGGACACACTGTTCTCTTTCTGCCTAATATATCCCACCCACTGATAGGTGCCATGATAATGAGATCATCAGTGTTATTCACGTCACCTGTCAGTGGCCATAGTGTTATGGCTGATCAGTGTATTTCACAATACAGGGACACAAAGCTCTTTAAACCCCAAAACAACTGCAACTAATGGACGAAGTGGACATCTGTTCTGCCACAAGAATAGACAAGACCTAAGAAAAACAATTAGGTGTATTCTATGAATGTGTGAACTGGAAATGCTTTTTGTTTTTTTGCTTAGCCCATAAAAACAATTATGGTTAACAGCTTTGCTCCTGAGCTAAACAACACATTTTGGCTTGGGTCTCGATACAGCAATCTTTTGGTATACTGGCCCAATGCTTTTACCCACTAGGCTACTTGTTGCCCTCATCTAATCGCAATACATTCTTCAGTTCACAAAAGAACAATACAAACAGTGGACTATGTCTAATAGACTTCCCCCTCCACCAAAATTCCTGATAATAGTGTTGTTAATTTGGCACTGGTTGATTGCGCCGGATGCTGAGCAAGCACTTCACTGGATTTCCTCCTGATTCTCAAGGAAGTGATCATTAACTGAAATAGGGCAGTCACGATATCAGATTTTCACCACACGATTATCGTGGCCAAAAGAATTCATGGTAAAGATACTATTGTGGTATCTATAGAAAATTTGAAGTAAAATAAATGCTATCAGTAAAATTCATCTTCAACTTTGTATAATGTGTTTTTTTTTTCTCTTTTTTGGCAAATTAATTACACTCAAAATACGAGTGTATGGAGGTGGAGAGAGTCTGTAACCATAACTCTACAAATAAAAAAAAAAGCGTACAAAAAGAATAATTACACTTAATGGATAGTGAAAAGGCAACCAGATGAACTACAAAAGATCCACAAGGTCTAAAAATACAAAACATTTTTGCCTAGTGAATAGGCTACGAAAATGCGTTAATTCAAACTCTAGTGTATAGGTCCAGACTTGTAGTTTGATCACATGCATCGTTTGTCCATGAATAAGCTATGAAAAAAACAGAGAGGAGTTTTTGATTTCAACGCCAGTGCGTAGGTCCAGTCTCCTTGTTTTGTTTAAACAAAATCAACTAGTTAGCTCATTATCAACTCGTTAGCCCCACTAGAAGCCCAGGGTGAGATGCGTCATTTTAGTAGCCTATTCACATGGTAAAAAGGACATTGTATTTTTCAAAAAAATCCTATCGGTTTTTTGATGCCTTATTCATGTCACCTATTGACAAACGATGCATGTGCTTAAGTACTAATAGTATTAGTCCTCATCCCCACACATTCTTTTGGGACAACTTGTGAAATATCTCATGATCTTGCACCCTTTATTTCTAACAGAGGGGACATTTATATTCACTTCAAATGAGGTCTGTTTTGTGTAGGCTCACACCACCTCAGCGTTTTGATAACTGTGTAAAAAAATACATGAAAAAGGTGACTTTCATCAATATTGGCTTAATATTAAGCAAAAATATTTTTTGCTTGTAAATTGAAGCAAATATATTGACAAACATCACCTCTTCCTGACAAGATTTAGTTATCAAAATGCAGAGCAGGGGTAAGCCAAAACAACACACAGACCATATTTGAAGCAATTCTAAAATTCCTTATGGGCTACACAAATGCGAAAAAGAACCAATATCACATTTTGCCTCTTGGTTTTATGGAAATTATGACATGTCAACTATTTCAGTCTATTAATCTATACTGACAGCTTTTTAGGGCCACTGCATTTTCTGTCATCAACTTATCCAATTCCTCAAATTTCTTCTTCAGAAATTCTTGTTACAAATGAATAATCATCCAATGAAAAGTAGTTATTCCAATTTTGTGTTTTTACAAGCTAATAAATGCTTACTGCCCATATCAATAGTTTTAAACAATGTTCTCAGGGGGCTTAAAATGTTTGCATAGTACTTTATATGCCATGGTAAAAAAATCAGCAAAGAGTGGCAGCACATGATTTCAAATGTGGTCTGTTCACCCCAATACAAAAGCCTGCATTTAAATTACTTTCACTAAAAGGCCTAGTCAACGCCTACACATGTATTTTTTAAAACAGGGTTTTTTCTCCGTTCTTAAAAAAAATCCTGTCCATACAAGCACTGTTTTAAAAAACTCTCTGTCCACATTAAAATGCAAAAACACGCTGTCAAGCACAGTCAAAGAGCATGCCAAACCAACAGGCGGAAATAAAACCCCAACCTTAAAGCCATGTTGGCCAATCAGATGCACGAAAAAGGTTATTACCGATTCCGGTAGGCTCATAACAATGGCGCGACTGTTGAATGTAGCAGTGACCTCCATAGCACATTCTGACGCCTCAATATAGTGGGAGAGTAACTGCACATTTGTGTAAACATGTATAAATTCCTGTTAGAAAGGTTTAAACCAGCACTATTTTGGCTACGTCCGCCAATGCACAAAATCACCTCATGTAAACAGAAGAGGTAAACAGTGCACACTGACGTTAAAATCTCAGTTTTCAATGTCAACACGTAAACACTGAAAACTGGGTTGGGAATGCAAGGGTGTATTTCCTCAAACTCTATCCAGGCTTTCTTTTGAACCAGCTGACACCCCTGTTAGCAATATATGCTTCAACCCTATCTTAACTAAAAACAAAAGAATCCTGTCTTTGTTCCATTGTTTCTGTTCCTTATGTTCTTGCATTTTGGAATACTCATGCAAATGTTTGCTGGAAGAAAACCTGGTCCTTACCCCAAAAATACATGCTAACTGATAAGATGAGGGAAGTCTCATATACAGCTATGGAAAAAATTCAGAGACCACTGCACCTTTTTCTTTCCTTTCCAAAAAAGTTGAAAAGGAAAGTTTTGAGAGGAACAGAAGCATCCAAAAGCTGTAAGGTCATTATGTTATCCCGTTAAATCATTGTTATCCCGTTAAATAAGGTCAGATTATACCATTAAATAATTTCTAGTCTGATTTAAAAATGATATTGCTGTAAATTGTACCTTTTGTGAAATGTACCCAGAGATGATCCTCCATTTGTTTTGGCACTGTGAATTTGCTTGTAAAATGTGGCAGGATGTCTGTCGTTTTATATTGGACAATGTTCATGCTGGATTTGAACTTTTGATTGAAAACATTATTTGGCTTTACAAAAATACTTCATTATTAATCTGATTATGCTATTTGCTAAATACCATATTCACAGGAGTAAATTCCCAACATCCAAACCGCAATTTGTAGCCTTACAAAAAGAAATTGAGAAATCTAAAAACAATCTTGGAATATAAGAACCAGAAAGCTATAAAAACAAAAAGGATTTGTACCACTTTTGATGTTTTTGTTTACATTTTATAGTCAGCTTTTGAATTGTCAAGCCAATTATTTATTTTATTATGCGTTTGTCTTATTCTCTGCTGTCTCTGTGTACCCCTGGCGACTGTTTCTGTTTGGTTTGTTTTAGATCTGTATTTGATAACTGTTACAATAATAATAAAAAAAAACGTAAACACTGAAAACTGAGTTTCTGAATATCTTCACTCTGGAAGGAGTTTTTCAAAAGTTCAGTTTTCAGTGACTTAAAACACAGTTTGCGTATGGACGAAAGGCCAAAATGCATAGAAAAACACTTGTTTTAAAAAAATACCTATGTACGTGTGGACTACGCCTTAGTATAGGGAAACTCATGTTACAAGGATATTTCCTTTAAATCTCATTCTACATACGCCCACCTAAAATCATTAACCAATCAAAGCGCAGCATATCTTCCAACCTCTACTGGATTGGTTGATAATAGCTTTTCAATAATTTTCACTGGATACCGGAGTCAGCTTTAGTAAAACCCTACCACTCTCAACCACTACCAAACTGACTTGCTAGCTTGTTTGCACTCAAATAAGGGCGGCCGAGCACCCAGTTTGTCATGGCTACATTCTTGCATTTTACACCGTGAATAAACTGACCATGCTCGCTTAAGTAATTTGCTTACTTTTTCCACTTGTTGTGAATAATGTCATTATGTAGGCCAAACACCTAAATCAAATGTCAAACGGCAATTTTATTTTAAGTAGTAGTGAAAACATTAATGAAAAATGTATGGACACTGCTGCATGTAAGCAGGGCCGGCCCTAGGCATAAGCGACATAGGCGGTCGCTTAGGGCCCCCAACCTCTAGGGGGCGCTATTCCGCTAGTGAGTCCTGGACTAATAGGGAAGAGGGGGCTCCCAAATCAAATTTTGCTTAGGGCCAACAAAAGGCTGGCCCTGCATGTAAGATTTATGAATAATTAACTTGCTTTTGCTAGCAAATGGAAATTTGCCTTGTAGACGACAAACACACCTTTTGACAAACACACCTTTCAGCGGTGTGTTTGTGATTGAGCCTATTTTGAGGAGCAGGTTGTGGGGCTGGTGACACCTAAAATTAAATGTCTAATATATAAAACACTGCATCAGCACAAACGAAACTTTTAACGGCACAAACCAGTACAAACGAAGCACAAACTAATGAGCCTATTTTGACTCAATTTGGAGCATGTTGAGGGGCTGAGTGACGTCATCACCAATAATTAAATGTCTAATATATAAAATAACGAAGCAGCACAAACGAAAATTTTAACTGCACAAACCGGCAATAACGAGGCACAAACAAACAAGACTATTTTAGTTGATTTTGGAGGATGTTGGGGGGCTGAGTGACCTCAGAATGACCTATAAAATATTCTTTAATATCTAAAAAATGACAGCAGCACAAACGAAAATTTTAACGGCACAAACCAGCACAAACGATTTTGCCTATTTTGCGTTGGGTGGGAGGCCAACTTCACGCAGGTGTGCTACCCGCTACTGTAGCTCTGCAAATTAAGATATTGAATGAACACTATCAACACAAAACAAACTTACTAGATTAACCTCACGTTAGCTACGTGCGTTGAGTGCCTTTCAGATGGTAGACACAAACACTGCCACCTTGCCAGCTAAGGAACATTACACATTGCATTGTAAACTTCTCTCGTTGACTCAAATTCAAACAGCTGCAAAAGCTGGTTGATGTTACTGTAGCTTGCTAGCAAATGTTAGCTAACCGCTAGCTAACATAAAGTGTGACCTGTAAATTCAATGTAGTGAAAATGAAGGCTGGTGACGGTTAGATATGGGTTTTATTGTATTGAATAGTGAAGAAATGTCTAACATATTCTTTGTTTGAACTACTTACTGAGATCCAACCGACTCTGTCAGATTCCTACCCACGCACTGTACCTGTACGACGTGCCACCGCTGAGGGCTAGGAGGGCAGTGGATCAAACCATTCTGAGGCAAAGGGCAGGGGGGCGAAATTTTTTTGAACTTAAAAGCGCGCTATTAAGTGTCTATAATCAGCACAAGTACGTTCATTGCGACTTATCAATATTATTGAAATTACATAGTTATGTTTACAGTCATATATGGTGGGGGGGGGGCAATTCATAGTTTTCCCCAGGATGAGGGGGTTGTGTCCCCCCTGTCCACCTTCAGGTTTTTTGTTTTTTCTTTGAGGTTTCAAAGCCAACTTCACTAAATGGTTTAATACCTATAAGCCTTTAAGGGCAGTATGTACGAATTTTACTGTTGGCCTGCTACTAGCATACTAATAGGCTAAACCTGCAGTTAAGGTTTAAGCTAATGTTTCAAATAATATTTTCCTACAAAATGAATCAGAGGGACTGATATACAACCCATTTTAACTGGGTTAATAACCGGTCCGTCTAGGTTATTAACGATCTCCTTAAACTCGCTTTAGACACTCGCAGTACTATCCTTCCAACACTAAACCACTCCGGACCAGCTAGTACTATACCGGTCTCGTTCGGTAAGGGAAGACGAGGAGGAGACAAATCGTGTTATTGTTTAGAGGCAGGATTCTACAAAGTGCATTTTAACATACAATTGTACTATTTTCAACTGGATGTTAAATATTTACTTACTCTGAAATTAACCAACTTGCCAAGATAAACTATAAACCATGGTTCAGTTTGCATTAACTGACCTTAGGCTACAGAGTTTACAAATTTCAGTAAAGCTGGCAAAAGGTAAACGTGTTGTAAACATTTTAAAATAATCTATTATCAACTGCATATTTGGTTTGATGTTACTCAAAAGTGCTTCGGTTATTTAAAATAAATATGATCACAGTTTGACATTCCCCTAACAATTATTAAGGCTGTCATTTGTAACACCAAATCAGGAAACTGAAAAAGAAATGTAATTTGTAGCATAGGCTGGTCAAGCGGTCTCAGCCATTGCCTCTTATACATGTACTACCATCGGTTTGAATCTGGCACACTGCTCTGTCAGCTGTCTTTCACAGATTTCTTCCATTTACATTACATTTTAGTAATTTATCCACCGCTCTTATCCAGAGAAACGTATTCTTTTTGTAGACTCGGGAAACAGCACACATGCATTTATTATTATGAACTTGTACTCTACCATAACAATCTTCACCCAGCACAGCCAGGGGAGGACTGGACATCCTTCAGATTCAGGTCCCTCTCAAGGGTTCTTCCTACGTTTCGGCCATACTAGGGAGTTTTTCCTAGCCACTGTGCATCTGTTACTTGCTCTTTGGGGATTCAGGCTGGGTATCTGTAAAAGCGCTTAGTGACAACTGCTTATGTAAAAAGGGCTTTATGAACTAAAATGTGTTTGAAACAACCACACAGCTCAGTAGTGAATGTATTGTAATTAATTACTTATCGGCGAAAGTCAGTGCTGGAAAGAAGACCATAATAATAAAGATAAGAAACAACATTGGTGGCAGTGGAATTATTTTAGTTACTTTATAAAATGTAGAATTTCAGATGTTTTCTAAAAATGTGCAGAGCAGCCATTGGGGTGCCCGAGCAGATAAGAGTTTTGACTGTGGATCAGAGCAAATTTTGACAATTTCAACATCACATTAGTATGTTTATTGTAGCCATCTAACCATAGCAAGCTAGCTAGCTACCTTAATTATACGAAATGTAAATGCAAGCTAGAATCTTATTTGTTGAAGAATTGCTTCTATTTAGAAACGCACAGCAATCTCGGAATTACCACTTACCAGGTGTAGTTTTCTATTTCCCACGAGCACGTGAATCCATCCGAATTCTTCACACCTGCCATTACTATAATTGGCGGCGTGTGTGAATTCCGTCAGAATATGAGTTTCGGAGAGGGTTGGATATGTTAGCTCGTGTGATAAATTAACGTACAGATCAAATATAGGCCTACCAATCGACGGAACGAGAATGTCTTTACATTTTCAAACTCGAAGCAGGTTTCTTGAGCTCCATCTTTCAACCAGACTTTATGACTGGGATATGGACGAAGAAATCAAGCTGACCACAACAACTGACCAATTTTTTCAAGGTACTGAATTTTCGAACGTTTTTTGATCTCTCACGGTATGTCCTTCGCGCAATTTACACTTGGACAGTGTTAATTGCGTCGTGTCACCACGAAAAGTTAATGGTTTCGTTCAGTGAGTTCTTACGTTCTGTAATTTTCAGAGAGACTTTTTTTCGACTTGGAACGTCAGTGTAGAATTAGTAATACTCTCTAAACTATTCATGAGATTTCTATTTGCAGCAATTGAACATTTGTTGCCATTGAATGTGGCCGTGGTCAACACTTCGTTTAATTCGCCTGCATCTTGTTAGCAGACGATAAACGGAATGATCAGTATCTGGTTCAGTGGCATTATGCAAGAATATCAAGAAGAAAGGACGACCTTTCTTGTCAAAATCGCGAAAAATCGGGTAATGTGTGAAAGATTAAGTGAATATTTCTTATTTGTTATTGTCCTCATGATGTTTCACTTTTGGTGCTTGTAATGTTATTGTACTTGCCTTTCAGAATCTCCAGTAGAGCCAAATCTATGGTTGATGGTCAACCCCAACCTAGCCTGCCCAATAAAGTATCCAAAAAAAGTAACAAAGATATTGAATCCAAAAACACCACTGGAGCACCCGGCCCCTGTACAGCCCACAGTCAACCATGTCAAACGCATGTCTGCCCAAAATGTGTTCCCAGCTTCACATATTGAGGGCACCGGCTTGGAAGAATCTCTACATGATGCCTCCTCATCCAGCGAGTACATGGTAGGACAACTCTGATCAGGAGAACAAATTTAACCTTTTTTTTCAGAGGTTTGTCAAGCAATATTATCAGTGCTTTTATTTTTTTTATTTTTTGCATTTCATAGCTTACAGATGAGGATGACGCATCTTCAGTAGATCTCCCCATTTGTCGGAAACTCAAAACTGCTCGCAAGGCAAAGGCTTCTAAGCGTGAACCACGGAAGCTTAGTCTGGCTCACAGCAAGCGCCTCCAGCAGGTCCTTCAGGATAATAACAACATGAAGAATGGAGCCTGGCCACGCCCCCCTGTCAACTACTGCATTTTAATCGCCATGGCGCTTAGCAGCAGTCGTACTGGCAGCCTCAATGTCCAGCAGATCTATAACTTCACAAGGTACAGGCAAAAGACCACTGTGTACCATCATGGATTTATGAACTGATGGCTGTGTATTCATTTGTTACTTTCCTAACCTCCTAGCTCCTTGGGCCTCCCCAGACATCACATTTTTATTTTCATTCTAAACTGACACCCGATTCAATTAGTCAAAGGACTTTTTCAGGGGTGCCAGTTTTGGGTTAAAACAAATATGAACAATTTCTGGGGAGGTCTGAGGAGAGGTTTGGGGAACTGGCAGAAGACTGTTGCCTAATCCCCAACTGACCCCTAAACCCTTCACATTCCTATGCACTTGTGGGTATCTCAAAGGATTTCACAGGTATAATGTATGGACAGGAAACCAGCTTGCCTTCTGTTAGGCTAGGTGTAGAAGAGTCACCACTTTGCTTATACCAATGAAATCCTCTCATCTCAGACACTACTTAACCAACTGCATTATTTTTTAAGCTGAGACACAAGCATTTTGCTGCACCTGCAACATATGCTATAATGTGCATGTACATTTTTAAACATAACTCTCTATGGCTATTTAGATTAGAGTTTTGGGGAATTGGGATTGGATTTTCTACTATGTTGTGTTGGAATCCCTTTGAGGTCACAGTGCTTGATAGTGTAATAGGAAAATGTTTTGACATTTTCCCAACTCCCTATCCCAGAGAGCACTTCCCATTCTTCCAGACTGCCCCCGATGGCTGGAAGAACACTATCCGCCACAACCTGTGTTTCAGCAACAGCTTTCGCAAGACCCCCCAGCAGGTGTGCAGTGAGGGGAAGAGGAAGTCCTGTCTGTGGCACCTTACTCCAGATGGGCGCCGGAGGCTGAGAGATGAGATTCACACCTTAACGGGAGAGTCATACAAAGTGTTGAAGAGGAGCATGAATAACCCTGGTGAGTTTCAGAGCAGCAGTATCATTGCATATTAAGCCCTTTAAGTTTATCGGATGTGTACACATTATAGCTGTTATAGATGTTGCCTGTATAGCCACAATTCCAGTCCCCATGAGAAAAACTGCTATTTTAAGCTCGGGTTTTTGAATGTTAATATTTTTGGGGTCTCACAATGATGGTAAAACAACTGATGAAACACTGCCAATGGAATGTGGTTGAGTTTTGGTAAATGGGATTGAGTGTTGGCATGATGAGTGTTCAGAAAGGCTCTTTGATGGAGATTCAAGTGCAAGGAAGATTACAGCTGTCTTTTGAAGGCTGCCCTGGGAAACTTGTTTTCTTGTCATTTACATTTGTAGGGCTTTGTACGCATTGTTGCAAGCCCAATGTCAACCATTACTACATAATTGCCTTACTAACTTATTGGTCAATCAGCTACTGTTGAAATGATTTGGATTAACAGGAGGATTTTCATACTGAGCTGGAAATATCAAATGTATGTTGCTGTTACATGGATTAAATATGTTTTTCTTTTTGACAGAGATGATTCAAACATTGTTTGAGCTATGAGCTATGCCAGATGTATCCCCAAAATTAGGTGGGAAGACACACTGGCTGCAGTGCAAGGGGTGTTAATGGATAAGTGAACAGGAGCGTTTCAAGTTTTTTTTTCCTTTTCCTCAATGTTTTTTTTTTTTTCTGGAATTTTTCTTTCGGCAAACTTAACTTTTGGGCTGTATATATGTTTTTCAGCCACATTTTGTTTGTATTTCAATGTATTCTTTTAATATTTACTTTTGTATGAATAAGCAATAAAATAATTTTGGCAAATGACTCAGAATTTGCCCCTCTCCTATCCAGTTTTTTCTAGTTTTGCCATTAAGTGCTGTAAAATCAATATTAAAAAAATATTAAAAACACTAATGTTTAATATTTAAGTTAGATCTATACAAATCCTATTGTATTATAATTGAACAATATAAAAACGGGTCGATGTCTATCACCTTTAAAGTACAAATAACACAGAACTAAGGAAAATGTCTAGCATATATTTATAGTAACAGTAATATAAATGCTTTTTCACTTGGAATGCTACAATTAATGTTAGGAGTTGTAATCAACTTTTTAACCATTATCATGTATGTAGTTCTGTACTATTCTCTGTTTGCATGTAAAAGTGAAGTGATTCTTACATAATTTATAAGCAAAATAACATTTGAAAAAGAAACCCATTAAAGTCACTTTAAAAAACTACCCCTTTACCGCCAATGGCCACAGCGTAAGTAGAGACATTTCTCCAGGTGCACCATGATTTGACACGATATTTTGACTCTTCTCATCGAGTGCTTTTATTTTGATGTGTCGAAAGTCTGTAACCCGGAAGTGCTTTGTAATACTTACAGGACGTAAGTGACGTAGGTATGATGTACGTGCTGATGTTTTGGTTTTTAGAGTAGCGTCATGCTGGCAACGCTAGAGATTCCGTAGCAACAATAAGACTTCCGGTTTTCGGATTTTGCCTTCAAAATTAAGGTCCGAGGTAAAACGCGATATTAATAATATAAATCTATTTAGCCGCTTTGCTTAGTGTATATTGTAAAGTTATAGATAATAAAAGGAATATCTACATATAAAAACAAAATAAAGAAAATGCTGTTTAAATAATACTTCACAAAGGATGAATAATATTCTAAGGTGGAGTACATTGAGAAATGGAGATAGAGTAAACTATTGTTGTAAACATTTCATATTTTAAAAATGAATTGAATCCTTGATGATGTAACATGGGCGGAGTAAAATGCCAGCAACAATTGCAAATACACAGTGCCCCTTGATTTTTTTGCATATATTTATTCTATCCACTCTCCTGAACATTTCCCACAATACATTCACTGCAGAGTATAGAATAGATTTTTTTGTATAGGGCAATATGTATTTCATATCCATTGAGTTACATTGTGGCCAATGGTATGGGCGGAGTAAAATGCCAGCAACAATTGCAAATACACACTGCCCCTTGATTTTTTTGCATATAATCAATCTATAGTCTCCTGAACATTTCCTACCATACATTCACTACGGCGTATAGAACAGTTTTTTTCTGTATGAGTCAATATGTATTTCATATCCATTGAGTTACATTGTGGAAAAAGAGTGTGTGGAAAATATTGTGTTGCTAGATGTAGCACACCATTCCCCATGATTAGACAGGTTTGTCTTACTCTACACACTCTCCTGAACATTTACTACATTGCTTTCTCTGTGGAATATTCAATAGTTTATGAGCTATGAGGCAATATGTATTCCATATTCAGTCATTGGCATTGTCTGAATGTTTTAATACCCCCTTTTTATTGAAATTACTCTTAAATATGATCATATATGAATTGTTGTCAATGTTTTGAGAGGTACATTTTCTTAAACAATAAACTCAATTTGTCAGTTTTGAAGTAATATGTTGGTCTCTTTTATTTTGAAAATTTCCTCATTTTCGTGACCCGGAAGTGTTTCTTTAATGTTGCTCACAAGACGCTGATAAGGCGAGGATAGATTTTATTTAGCTAGTCATTACCAAGCAATATATTTCCCACGTTATTTATTTTAGCCAGAGCAGATAGTTTATTTATACGATGCCTTATCTAACCGATTAATTAATGATAAATAGACGCAAAACCTAGCATGAGACGTACTGTACGGAAGCTAAGTTAACAAGCTGGCTATCTTGCGAGCCAGACCAATAAACAACCCTGCATCGACAGTCTGTAGTGTAGGATCAATGCGTCGTTTGTCCCTGGAGTTGGTCTGTTTGACGTGTAGAAAATCGAGGAGTCCGGCTGAAAATGGGTGTATTTTATTGTGCGATTTGTAGGCAAACATCGTTTTCTGGAAAAGCGCACATCTTCGGAAAAAGTCACCAGAGCAAACTCAAAGTGGTCCTAGTGAAATTCCTTGAGAAGGTAAAAGTGTCAACCACAGACTAGGCAACCCTGTTCCCCAGCTAGTACTAAAGATGTGCAAATACTGCGTCTGTAATATATTGTTTATTATGTAATTATTTTTGCATTGTGCTGTTCTGCAATTTTTCTGCAGTTTCAAAACTGCCTGGAATGCTTCATCTTGTGTACAGTACTACAGGAGTAACTGACCTAATTGATCAATTGTTACAATTTTTTTGGCTAATTATTTCAGGTTAGTTGAACCAAAAACATATAACCCACAATAATCAAAAACATGAAGCCATTTCAGTAACAGGGTTGACTACAGTTCTTTATACATATCAACCACAGACTGCTTGCTAGGCCTAAAATGAATATTATACTCAAGCAATGTTTTTATGCCACTTGAAGATGCATGCCAGGATTTTTGTCCACTAGTTGTAAAAGTGGCACTGTCAAGCTGAATGGTCCCCTGAAGTTGTGTCCTATTATGTCATTTATGTGCCCCATCTCATCAAAACAACTTGCTTTCAAAGTTAGGATTTGATTACTAACTGAGGTATAATAGTGATTCTAAGTGTGTTGTAGATTATGCTTATGTAAACAGCATGTTACGCATACAGACCAAAATGGGAGGTTTAAAAAAATGTATTGTTATTTGCAAAGGGCCTAGACTGCATTTTCAACAATATTTCAGTCCTCAAAGACATGCCCAGTGTTCTGCTGTGTTTCACAGGTGAAAGAGGCCCGTCGAACAATAAAAAACCCCCAGGTGGAGAAGTATGATTGCACTCAGCACAAGCGCAGATTTTGGTGTTACTGCTGCGGGGTCGAGGTAGAGCAAGACGTCACCGATGGCAACCTCACCGTGCTGTTCGGGGGCTTGTTGGAACACATGGCCATGTAAAATACAGTAGTAACTAATGTCTTACTAATGAGAAAGCATTCAGGCATAATGTCATTCATTTTATGTTCAGTCACCTCTGACAGCTTTCTTTTTTTAATAGCTGGCGCTGTTATTGACCAGTGTGTAGCAAATGGGGTTCAGCATCATTTTTTTGACTGTCATTTAGCAGAGGCCTAATCCAAAGAGACAGTGTAGTGCATTCATCTTAAGGTGGAACAACAACACAACCTAATAATAGTATATTGTACTCAATGAAGTAGCTAGCAGAAGAGTTATTGCTTGGAGGGAGAAAACTGAATACCGTACTGCATATATCATTGAGTTCAGCACTGTATATTTCTCAGGGATTAATATAATTTGTATTTTTTAGGCCTGAGCACAGGAAGGGCACCCATGCATTCTGGTGGGAGAACAAAGCTGACCCCAAACTGAAGGGCAAGTTTATAGTCACAGAAGAGGAAAGTGAAAGGTAAGAGCTTCGCTGGAAGGTTTTTAACATACAAGTGTGCTGTGGAATGTCCCTAAACCTTTTGTTTTCACTTCAGACTTAAAACAGAGGTGGCCAAAGCATTGGAGTCATTTGAAGAGAAAGAGGATGAGCTTATCAAGCAGGTATGACTAAAGTAACTAAGTAAAAAGTCTTCCCATGTTGAAATAGGATCCAGGGGATTGGGAGCCAACAGCCCTTGCCAGAGAGCCACCCCCCTTCCCAAGGCACTTAATGTCCATTGTCAATTATCCTTTCAAGACAAATGGGCTACATACTCGCATCTTCAAAGAAACTGAGACATGCCCTAAACCCAGAGTTCAAACTAAGATATTTCACAGATTGACAAGAACCCTGTTGGCCCAGTTACTCAGTAGTATTAACAGAGGCCTGTTAATCACTTGCTTAAATGTACTCCTCCACCGTGTCATGTCTTTCATTTTGATTTTAAAGGCAAAATCAATCCTAGATAAGCACTCCTAATCCTTTTGTGAAAACAGGCACTGACATTGGCTTCTCGAAGATGTGCAGTGTAACACTATTTTTGTGTCTCTGAGATGCTTTATAAACATCCTATCCATCTAGCATGTGAATGTGAGAACCCTGTTCTACCCTGGGCTGACATCTGACTCTGGGCGTTGTTTGTCCTCTAGCAAGCCACTCTTATCCGAGCCCAGGAGCAGCATCGCCAGGAGGTCCTCCAGTCCCTCACAGAGGTTTGTTTACCCAGGATGCAACAACAGTATCCATATCACTGCCACTGGCCCAGTTTGATCATGTGTGAGATATTTGTTTTGTGAGGGGTATCTGAGGCTGCATCCCAAATCATATACCAGCCGTAGTAAATCCACAAAGTGTCTTAGACCAGAAATGTTGTTTTTGACATTCACCTTGTCAACAGGTATTTCTGACATCTCAGGAGTTGTCCTCAGGTAACAATGGCGGACAACAAAAGGACAACAATGGTTGTCCTCAATTGATAATAGAAAAAGCCAGGCAGTCAGTGCTTCCTGCGCCTTGACTAGAAATGGCTTTGTAGTAGTTTAAAGAATGTTTTGAAAGAATCTAGAGCAGTGCTGCCCAATCCTGTTACTGGAGATCTACTGTCCTGTATATTTTATATTCAACCCTAATTTAGTAGTCAAAATTGGGGTTGGAGAGAGAACCTACAGGCATGTCTCCAGGATCTCCAGGGAAAGTTTGGGTAGTCCTGATCTAGACACTTGCATGCAACTGTATTATTTTCGCTGTGTGTTATCTTTATATTTGCGGTACCTTAAAGTGTTGTGATTAAGAGTTGAGATTGTTTTACATTTACATGTAAGTCATTTCAA
This sequence comes from Esox masquinongy, assembly GCA_016801175.1. Taxonomy (NCBI): domain Eukaryota; kingdom Metazoa; phylum Chordata; class Actinopteri; order Esociformes; family Esocidae; genus Esox; species Esox masquinongy. Next base: position 21,941 of record JACXGI010006169.1, on the reverse strand, counting down.
AGTCTCTATTATGACTAAGTAGGTAGTGCATCCATTTGTTCTTCCAGGTTGGTTAAAGGACAGCAGAACCTGCTGCGCTCCACAAACATGTTGCCTACCCCTACCTGAACAGGGGCCTGTTTTTAACTATTTTAAAGTGAAATTTGGAACAAACAAACGATTCACTATTTTATTTATTTGTTTAACATAGAATGTTTTGTATATAGATGCTCTTAAGATCACATTTTGTCACACCTTATTGGAAGTTATGAGGAAAAACATAACTTCATAGTGTGGGAGCCAGGGCCCCATAGTGTGATAATGAACAAACTGCTATATGAACCACTGTTGGCTTTTCCTGAATCAACTTCAGCCTGAGACAGAGCTGGAGCCATCAAACTCACAGGACCCGTGCAGCTCAGTGGATGAGCCTTCCAGGTGAGAAGTTGTACCCCTGTTAGACTGTCTAGACAAACTGATTACTTCCCGTTGTGTACTATTGCTCAAAATATTCCCAAATTCCTATGTTTTCCAGAAAACCTATTTAGAAATATTACAGGAATAATAGGTTAATGTTACACCGTCCAACTGGGATGTCTGGACAACCTGGGCAAGTTTGGGAAAGTTACTGCTTTTTCGCTACCCTAACATCACTACCTAAATCAATGCCTTGTTGGCTTGTTGCCCACACCCCAAAACACGGAACAGTAGCTATCATAGGGAAGATCACTGAGGATATTTGAGTGGATTCATCAAAAAATGTTGAGTGTCTTCCTGCAAGCTTTTGTTTGTAAAAATGTCTAGGGGTTGATTTTTGAATGTCTAACCTAGCATGGACCTACTGGCTTAGTATAACTTATTTAACATTAATAATTTGCAGAAATATTGTTAAGTGAATTGGCTGCTGTTAGTATACATAGCAGATACAGTGGGGAGAACAAGTATTTGATACACTGCTGATTTTGCAGGTTTTCCTACTTACAAAGGATGTAGAGGTCTGTAATTTTTATCATAGGAACACTTCAACTGTGAGAGACGGAATCTAAAACAAAAATCCAGAAAATCACATTGTATGATTTTTAAATAATTAATTTGCATTTTATTGCATGACAAGTATTTGATACATCAGAACAGCAGAACTTAATATTTGGTACAGAAACCTATGTTTGCAATTACAGAGATCATACGTTTCCTGTAGTTCTTGACCAGGTTTGCACACACTGCAGCAGGGATTTTGGCCCACTCCTCCATACAGACCTTCTCCAGATCCTTCAGGTTTCAGGGCTGTCGCGTGGCAATACGGACTTTCAGCTCCCTCCAAAGATTTTCTATTGGGTTCAGGTCTGGAGACTGGCTAGGCCACTCCAGGACCTTGAGATGCTTCTTACGGAGCCACTCCTTAGTTGCCCTGGCTGTGTGTTTCGGGTCGTTGTCATGCTGGAAGACACAACCACGACCCATCTTCAATGCTCTTACTGAGGGAAGGCGGTTGTTGGCCAAGATCTCGCGGTACATGGCCCCATCCATCCTCCCCTCAATACGGTGCAGTCGTCCTGTCCCCTTTGCAGAAAAACATCCCTAAAGAATGATGTTTCCACCTCCATGCTTCACGGTTGGGATGGTGTTCTTAGGGTTGTACTCATCCTTCTTCTTCTTCCAAACACGGCGAGTGGAGTTTAGACCAAAAAGCTCTATTTTTGTCTCATCAGACCACATGACCTTCTCCCATTCCTCCTCTGGATCATCCAGATGGTCATTGGCAAACTTCAGATGGGCCTGGACATGTGCTGGCTTGAGCAGGGGGACCTTGCGTGCGCTGCAGGATTTTAATCCATGACGGCGTATTGTGTTACTAATGGTTTTCTTTGAGACTGTGGTCCCAGCTCTCTTCAGGTCATTGACCAGGTCCTGCCGTATAGTTCTGGGCTGATCCCTCACCTTCCTCATGATCATTGATGCCCCACGAGGTGAGATCTTGCATGGAGCCCCAGACCGAGGGAGATTGACCGTCATCTTGAACTTCTTCCATTTTCTAATAATTGCGCCAACAGTTGCTGCCTTCTCACCAAGCTGCTGGCCTATTGTCCTGTAGCCCATCCCAGCCTTGTGCAAGTCTACAATTTTATCCCTGATGTCCTTACACAGCTCTCTGGTCTTGGCCATTGTGTAGAGGTTGGAGTCTGTTTTATTGAGTGTGTGGACAGGTGTCTTTTATACAGGTAACAAGTTCAAACAGGTGCAGTTAATACAGGTAATGAGTGGAGAACAGGAGGTCTTCTTAAAGAAAAACTAACAGGTCTGCGAGAGCCGGAATTCTTACTGGTTGGTAGGTTATCAAATACTTATGTCATGCAATAAAATGCAAATTAATTATTTAAAAATCATACAATGTGATTTTCTGGATTTTTGTTTTAGATTCCGTCTCTCAGTTGAAGTGTACCTATGATAAAAATTACAGACCTCTACATGCTTTGTAAGTAGGAAAACCTGCAAAATCGGCAGTGTATCAAATACTTGTTCTCCCCACTGCATGTTATCTGGGTCTCCTCGTATTTGGAGATGTCACTGTAAGTAGTATTGTAGAAGTGATCTGTCTTTGTGTGTGGTGTTTAGATCATCACCTGTGGTGGGTATACATTTCTTTGATCTCGTTCATGTGAATTTGCAGCTCTCACGTTAGGACTCCTGGATCCAATGAGCAAGCTGGGCATGGCCGTGTTGACCGAATGGTGGCACCACAGTGGGCGGGGCCTGGAAAAGGCCTGACCTTCATTGGCTACCAGGTACACTGGCACATTTACTATTGGTGTGTTCCTCCTACCCAAACATTAGTGACACCTGTCAGATTTTACAACACTTGGAATGGTTATGTATGAATGAACCACATTATAGTAGTGTGATAATATGGGAAGTGGCATGCAACCATTTGTTGATTCATGCATATATATTATATATATTAAGTGTGATGAATATGTCAATAAGTAATATAAATACTTTTTGCTTGTGTACAACAGGATCTTTCTAACAGTGGAAACGTTCATACAGGTAATTGAAAATTTATAACAGTACTTCAACGCAGTGTTTCTGTTAGGAACTTGTGACACCAGACATTTGACTGGTAGCATTTTAGTTTACTAGACATTTAGACAATTCTACTGATCCATATGTATTGAGTATGCAACCCACAATACATATAGATATCAGTAGAATTGGCTCAGAATGACAACATTCACATTTACATTGTGGTCATTCTGACAGTGGTTGCGCTGTATTTTTTTTTAATCATTTGGAGTACAGGCTGTTTTCTCACTAGATGAATTCCACTACAGGAGTACTGGCTGTTTCCTCACTATATGAATTCCACTACAGGAGTACAGACTGTTTCCTCACTACATTTATTTAAAGGGCTGTGGTACAGGCTATTTTCTTACTTTTTCTTACTTGCACTAACTTCCAACTTGAAATACCAAATGGATCATGATTTAGAACTGCTAATAGATCACATTATGGTGAATATTTAAATTATTGAATCTATTAAACATACTTTGCTTCATCTCAAGGCTAGAATAAACGTGGACAATCTAAACCACTGAATGAGGATTAAGTAATGCACATTTTTGACATAGGCAGTTGAGACTTTTTTTTCTTCTATTTATTGGGAAAGAGTCATTTATTAGGCCTGGCACAGTCCTTGCCAGGCCCAATATCCACTAAAACCTGAGGCCTCTAAGGCAGTGGCCCCCAACCCTTTTCAGTTACTGTACCCCCCAAAAGATTTTGCACTGCTTGGAGTACCCCTGAAGTACTCATGTTAATTTCACTAGTAAGCCTATGGTGTCATGAGTGTTTTCAAGTACCCCCTGTGGAGAGGCCTAGTACCCCCAGGGGTTCTAGTACCCCTGGTAGGGAAACACTGCTCTAAGGGAATAGCACCTGTGTTTATGCATTGTATTTTGATCATTGTACCTAAAGTGTATGTGTTAACGTATTTGCAGGGCCCAGCTCTAAAAGAGACCTTGGTCTCAGTCTGTGTTCCTTGTTGAAATAAAGGTCAAATAATTGCTGGCTAATGGAAACCCTGCGTTAACATCCATTATCTAGTTATCTACATGTGTAGGTGCCTAACTCGGTAATGGATTGTGATGGTCTTTGTGTTTTAGGAGCTATTCCTCCATGGCTACAGGAGGAGCCCCAGGAGGGTGGCTCCGGGACAACAGAGCAGGAGATTGGCCCATCGCTCCAGGACTTCCTCAAACAGAGTAGGTACCTTAGGGTTCAAACACACTGAATCACGAATGTTGTGGTAATTATCTCTGTTGTCAATTATCCAGGAAAGGAAGACTCCTGTCAAAAACTAATTTGCTACCCCTTGTTGCCACGTCTGTGATCAAATTATTGATCAAATTAAGAGCCGTCTGAGTGTTGGGACCACTGGGTAAAAAGGGATCTAAATTCAGTCCATTAATCCATTCTAGGTTTGGCTTTGACCAAGTCACATTAGTGTCTTTTATTCTCTTCTAGCTTCTTGCCAAATTAATGCCCCCCCCCCCGACACTCACCTTGCCATCTCTCCCAACAGAGGAACAGGAGAAGCTGAGGAAACTTCCCCCTAATCGGGTGGGGGCTAACTTTGACCACAGCTCCCAGACCGACGCTAACTGGCTGCCTTCATTTGGCCGTGTGTGGAACAGCGGACGGCGCTGGCAGTCCAGGTGAGGTTCTCGTCCTGCAGTAATCTGGCTGACACCAGCTCTTCATCATACTGGTCGTCTCAGCCAGACTAGTCCTGCAGCAGCCAGCAGTAATTTGCATCATACGTAAGCTAATTGAGGACAGTGAAATCATCTATGAAGGAGTGTTGTGAATTGCTATTTGTTGTGGATATCATATGAGGGCAGTTCTTTATGTTTATTTGTATATTTCTGGGGGTAATTTTACTGTGTTTAGGAAGTAGGAGACGGGGTAGACATGCAGGTGGGAGCAGTACATGTGCATGTGACTCTGGAGTGTTACCACTACACTACGGTCCTGCACTTAGGGTAGTTCTTGAAGAAAGCAAACAAGTGTATTTCTTGTGGTTGGCACTTTTTAATTATTCTTACTCATCTTTACTATTTCTAAGGTTCTCTTTATTAGAATGTTTGCAAAATTAGTAAACATTTAAAAATAATAATAATAATAATAATAATAATAATAATGGAAAGCAAATGGGGTATTTATTTAGAAATGTTTTGTTTTTCCCTACTAGGCATCAGTTCAGAGAGGAAGAGGGACAAACCAACAAACGAAAGAGAAAGAGGGATCACAGGGCTGATGAAACAAAGTAACCTACATTGACAATGAATGAACACAATTGATTTGTATTGTAAATATAGAATGTATTGTACTTAGAGAAATTTGATCATTTAATGGCTTGAGTGGTTTAATAAAAATAAATTGACTATTGGTTTGGAAACCATGGAAATGCTTTTATTTCAGAGGTCAAAAAATGAACATATGGCTGATACTAGAGCTGGTGTTGTAGGGTTGAGTTTCAGTTGTAGTAACTGCAACTGGTTACAACACCAGCTCTAGTATCAGCCACTTGCTATTTTTTTTTTTACCTGCAGTTGGATGCTGTCACCGTTTATAAGAACTGTATAATTTAACAGACTTACCTGGAAATAACTTATTGGAAAAGCCATATATATTTTTAACATTCTGGAAGTAAGCTCAACGATATCAACAGTGTTGTCCACTAGCTGGAAAAATACAACTTATTTCATAACAGGATCATATTAGCAGACATATGGAAAAAAGACAACTGTTACTGGAATGGAATTTAATCATTTTAATAGACTTGATCTGTAAATAATTGATTGTTGGCAGTTTTTCATGGGTTTCAACAGGTCACCCTGTCTTCAAAACCTGACCACGCACACTACATTGATGTCACACTAACCACATGTTTTTGCATGCACAGAAAACATTTAGCCACCACCCAATGACGTTGTTGAAATGATCATAGTATAGTACCCTCAAACATGTCTTGCTGCTGTCTTCACCGTCTAACCAGCTTTTGGTTGTTGGACGGTGCACATTTCATTAAATGAATGCACACTGCAGGTGATGACATGATGGCCTACTTACGCATCCATTGCGTATTTGAGGATTGTTGGGTTTTACTGGAAATGCAGGATACAGTGTAGCCTGCTTATGTTGAATTGGAGTTTTCCTTTTGTCTTTTAAGTGCAGCTAATAATATATGCGTTTGTGACCCAAAACATTTTTCTCCAAAAAACGAGTGGCAGGGACATATGGTTTTGTTAAGGCTATATACACTGAACAAAATTATAAACGCAACACTTTTGTTTTTTCCCCCCTTCATCATGAGCTGAACTCAAAGATCTAAGACTTTCTCTATGTACACAAAAGGCCAATTTCTCTCAAATATTATTCACAAATCTGTCTAAATCTGTGTTAGTGAGCACTTCTCCTTTACCGAGATGGATATTGGCAGGACCTGGAACACGCTGTCGTACATGCCGATCCAGAGCATCCCGAACATGCTCAATGGGTGACATGTCCGGTGAGTATGCTGGCCATGCAAGAACGGGGATATTTTCAGCTTCCAGGAATTGTGTACAGATCCTTGCAACATGGGGCCGTGTGTTATCATGCTGCAACATGAGGTGATGGTCGTGGATGAATGGCACAACAATGGGCCTCAGGATCTCGTCACGGTATCTCTGTGCATTCAAAATGCCATCAATAAAATGCACCTGTGTTTGTTGTCCATAACACACGCCTGCCCATACCATAACCCCACCGCCACCATGGGCCACTCGATCCACAACGTTGAGATCAGCAAACTGCTCACCCACACGACGCCATACACGCTGTCTGCCATCTGCCCTGTACAGTGAAAACCGGGATTCATCCGTGAAGAGAACACCTCTCCAAAGTGCCAGACGCCATCGAATGTGAGCATTTGCCCACTCATGTCGGTTACGATGACGAACTGCAGTCAGGTTGAGACCCCGATGAGGACGACGGGCATGCAGATGAGCTTCCCTGAGACGGTTCCTGACAGTTTGTGCAGAAATTCTTTGGTTATGCAAACCGATTGTTGCAGCAGCTGTCCGGGTGGCTGGTCTCAGACGATCTTGGAGGTGAAGATGCTGGATGTGGAGGTCCTGGGCTGGTGTGGTTACACGTGGTCTGCGGTTGTGAGGCCAGTTGGATGTACTGCCAAATTCTCTGAAACGCCTTTGGAGACGGCTTATGGTAGAGAAATGAATATTCAATTCACGGGCAACAGCTCTGGTGGACATTCCTGCAGTCAGCATGCCAATTGCACGCTCCCTCAAAACTTGTGACATCTGTGGCATTGTGCTGTGTGATGGAACTGCACATTTTCGAGTGGCCTTTTATTGTGGCCAGCCTAAGGCACATCTGTGCAATACTCATGCTGTCTGATCAGCATTTTGATGTGCCACACCTGTGAGGTGGATGGATTATCTCGGTAAAGGAGAAGTGCTCACTAACACAGATTTAGACAGATTTGTGAATAATATTTGAGAGAAATAGGCCTTTTGTGTACATAGAGAAAGTCTTAGATCTTTGAGTTCAGCTCATGATGAATGGGGGAAAAAACAAGTGTTGCGTTTATAAATTTGTTCAGTGTAATTAATTTGGCAATGTGAAACTGTACACTCATCATTAAGTTAAAATTTAATTTGCTTGATTTAGGGGTGCCAACATTTTCTAGTTGGGACTTTAATTTTAAATTAATTTGGATCACATCTCAGATAAAACAAACAACTGCATTTTTTTAAATTGGGAGCAAGAAATTTGCCTGTTGCTGACCACTGAGAAAATCATTTTAGAATAGAAAAAAATCTATCCCCGTTGAAGTCTATGGCCACTTCTCCCCTATTTAAACAAACACACATACGCTAAACATTCTCTTCTCTCAGTTCTGGTAAGTTTTCTCTTGTCGTTGGGGGTCGCATTCGCAGTCCTTTATATCCCCTGCACTCCGGGCAGATGCGGACATGAGTGCAGCCCAGTGGAGCCAAAATGGCTTCCTGTTCAAGTCTATGAGACAGTGGATCCATAGGATCACTGCTACTGTTCTCCATCCTGCGCACCATGCCGTTACTGAGGGAGCAAGTGGCTGACCCGGGCATGCACTCCCCTGGGAGCGGAGGGTGTGCCTGTAGTAATGTACCTGGGCCTCTTAAACCTTGTAGAGCAATACTGTTCTCACACAGCAGAATCCAATGGAGAGCCCTCAGCATATCTGTAAACATGGAGAGCTAGGAAACATTTTTTTTGTTTAGTAATAAATTCATTGTTTTTTCCCTCCGCTTTGCATTCTTGTGCTTTGGTTTGCATTATTTTTCCAAATTTGATTTAAATTTATTTTCACCCCAATTTGGTGATATCCAATTTGTGATTAAAACCTTGCTTCATCGCAGCAACTCCCAGCGGACTTGGGACCGTCATTGTTAAGATATTCCAAAGCACAGTGGAGAGAGTTCTTGTTTCTATCACCCTGCTTACTCAACCAGGAAGTCTATACGGGAATCCTTATGCACCTAATTCCGTAATCCCCTGGTGTTACTACAGATGACCCCGCACCAATAATCCCCTGATTTTACTACAGATGACCCCTAACCAATAATCCCCTGATTTTACTACAGATGACCCCTCACCAATAATCCCCTGATTTTACTACAGATGACCCCTAACCAATAATCCCCTGGTGTTACTACAGATGACCGCTCACCCGTAATCCCCTGGTGTTACTACAGATTAACCTTCACCAATAACCCCTGATATTACTACAGATTACCTCTAACCAATAACCCCTGATATTACTACAGATGACCCTTCACCAATAACCCCTGATATTACTACAGATGACCTCTAACCAATAACCCCTGATATTACTACAGATGACCCCTCACCAGTAATCCCCTAGTGTTACTACAGATGACCCCTCACCAATAATCCCCTGATTTTACTACAGATGAACCCTCACCAATAATCCCCTGGGGTTACTACAGATGACCCCTCACCAATAATCCCCTGGGGTTACTACAGATGACCCCTCACCCATAATCTCCTGGTGTTACTACAAATAATTCCTCACCCGTAATCCCCTGGTGTGTTGCTGCACCCAGGCAAACTCCAGCCCCGCCATGATCACAGCCAACAGTAGACCAGACAGCAGGACAACAAAGACCCCACCTATATTCTCCATGCCCAGCCCTATCCCAAAGAGAGAGGAAAGAAATAAAGCACATCTTAACGTTATAGCAACACATTAACCTGACTTTCCTGCAAGTATTCAATTGTGGGTTAAAGGCAACTGTCAAGTGATCCAATGTATGCTGTATTTAACATTAATGGGAGCTCTGTAAACACAGGAACATTGGCTTAAAGAGCTGCTATGAGTATAACTCAGATTGAATTCCAGCCTGTTTAACCACTGGTGTTGCATTGCTGTGTATAGAATATTGTTGAATGTCTGGAGATCTTTTAACAGAGTTGTCTTCTGTTGTAATTAATGTAAATATACATCGATCAGCCATAACATTATGACCACCTGCCTAATATTGTGAAGGTCCGTCTTTTACAAACAAAACTGTGGAATCTGGCACCAAAACGTTAGCAGTAGATCCTTTAAGTCCTGTAAGTTGTGAGGTGGGGATCGGACCTCCATGGATCGGACCTGTTTGTCTAGCACATCCCACAGATGCTCAATTGGATTGAGATCTGGGGAATTTGGAGGCCAAGTCAACACCTTGAACTCGTTGTTGTGTTCCTTAAACCATTCCTGGACCCTTTTTGCTTTGTGGCAGGGCGCATTATCCTGCTGAAAGAGGCCAGTGCCATCAGGGAATACCGTTGCCATGAAAGGGTGCACATGGTTTGCAACAATGCTTAGGTAGGTGGTATGTGTCAAAGTAACATCCACATGAATGGCAGGACCCACGGTTTCCCAGCAGAACATTGCCCAAAGCGTCACACTGCCTCTGACGGCTTGCCTCCTTCCCATAGTGCATCCTGGTGCCATGTGTTCTCCACGTAAGTGACGCACACGCACCTGGCCATCCACGTGATGTAAAAGGAAACGTGATTCATCAGACCAGGCCAACTTCTTCCATTGCTCTGTGGTCCAGGTTTGATGTTCACGTGTCCACTGTAGGTGCTTTTGGCAGTGGTCAGAGGGGTCAGCATGGGCACCCTGACTGGTCTTCGGCTACGCCTTCGCTCCCCACATGTATCACTGAGCCTTGGCTGCCCATGACCCTGTCGCCGGATCACCGCTTTTCCTTCCTTGCACCACGTTTGATAGGTACTGACCACTGCAGACCAGGAACACCCCACAAGGGCTGAAGTTTTGGAGATGCTCTGACTCAGTCGTCTAGCCATCACAATTTGGCCCTTGTCAAAGTCGCTCAGATCCTTACGCTTGCCCATTTTTCCTGCTTCTAACACATCAAATTTGAGGACAGACTGTTCACTTGCTGCCTAATATATCCCACCCACTGACAGGTGCCATGATAACAAGGTTATTAGTGTTACTCACTTCACCTGTCAGTGGTCATAATGTTATGGCTGTTTGGTGTACATTATATAATACTCCCCTCCCTGTATTTATTTGGGTTGTGAATCTAAACTTTACAAACGTGGCTCTACTGTAGCATTTGGATTTTGGATACATTAGCTTATTATGTAGTCATGTAATTAACATTAGATAGCATTACATGACATCAGATAACCTGGCACCCTGAGTGTTCATTTAACTTATGTACGGGCATATTGAGCATAAGCACAGGGTAAGCTGAGCTGCCTTTGTATTTTTGAGTTTATAGGCATAATACTGACAAAATATAATCACAATGTGTAAGGTTTTTTTTGACCCAAATGGCAATATGAACAACTTAAAAAGAATAATAAAACCTACAAAACTATAAATCAGTTCTGTGAAAATCAATTTGTATCCTCTTTTCCATGGCATCTTCCTTCAGAGACTGTGAAATGATGACCCTTCCTAAATATTTGTTCTTATGCTTAATTTTTGCCGGACTACGTAAGTGGAGCCGGCCAAGAAGAGTGAATGTCTCTTACAGACTGACTGAGTGAGTGACTAACTACCCCTTGTTAAATAGCGTAGTGGTTAGAGACAGGGACCTGCAACTAACAGGTCCCACAATCGAATCTCGTTACAGTCAAAGCAAATTGTTCCATATAGATAAAAACTTTAATGGCTATAACCTTCAGTATCTACGCTATAGTAAGCCTAAAATAAAACTGTTCGTGGTTATGTTGCGACTATTTCTGGTGGATTTTCGAAGTATGCATTTGTGCATGCTTTTTGGGTCAGGATAGACAAATACTTCGCTGGCTACAACCTTCATTAGCAACGTTATTGTAAGTTTAAAATAAAACTGTTCACAGTTACAGTATCTCACAAAAGTGAGTACACCCCTCACATTTTTGCAAATATTTGATTATATCTTTTCATGTGACAAGACTGAAGAAATGACACTTTGCTATAATGGAAAGTAGTGAGTGTACAGCTTGTATAACAGTGTAAATTTGCTGTCCCCTCAAAATAACTCAACACACAGCCATTAATGTCTAAACCACTGGCAACAAAAGTGAGTACACCCCTAAGTGAAAATGTCCAAATTGGGCCCAAAGTGTCAATATTTTGTGTGGCCACCATTATTTTCCAGCACTGCCTTAACCCTCTTGGGCATGGAGTTCACCAGAGCTTCATAGGTTGCCACTGGAGTCCTCTTCCACTCCTTCATGACGACATCACAGAGCTGGTGGATGTTAGAGACCTTGCGCTCCTCCACCTTCTGTTTGAGGATGCCCCACAGATGCTCAATAGGGTTTAGGTCTGGAGACATGCTTGGCCAGTGCCTCACCTTTACCCTCCGCTTCTTTAGCAAGGCAGTGGTCATCTTGGAGGTGTGTTTGGGGTCGTTATCATGTTGGAATACTGCCCTGCGGCCCAGTGTCCGAAGGGAGGGGATCATGCTCTGCTTCAGTATGTTACAGTACATGTTGGCATTCATGGTTCCCTCAATGAACTGTAGCTCCCCAGTGCCGGCAGCACTCATGTAGCCCCAGACCATGACACTCCCACCACCATGCTTGACTGTAGGCAAGACACACTTGTCTTTGTACACCTCACCTGGTTGCCGCCACACACGCTTGACACCATCTGAACCAAATAAGTTTATCTTGGTCTCATCAGACCACAAGACATCGTTCCAGTAATCCATGTCCTTAGTCTGCTTGTCTTCAGCAAACTGTTTGCGGGTTTTCTTGTGCATCATTTTTAGCAGAGGCTTCCTTCTGAGACGACAGCCATGCAGACCAATTTGATGCAGTGTGCGTCATATGGTCTAAGCACTGACAGGCTGACCCCCACCCCTTCAACCTCTGCAGCTATGCTGGCAGCACTCATATGTCTATTTCCCAAAGACAAACTCTGGATATGACACTGAGCACGTGCACTCAACTTCTTTGGTTGACCATGGGCGAGACCTGTTCTGAGTGGAACCTGTCCTTTTAAACCGCTTTATGGTCTTGGCCACCGTGCTGCAGCTCAGTTTCAGGGTCTTGGCAATCTTCTTATAGCCTAGGCCATCTTTATGTAGAGCAACATTCCTCAGAGAGTTCTTTTCCATGAGGTGCCATGTTGAACTTCCAGTGACCAGTATGAGGGAGTGTGAGAGAGATAACACCAAATTTAACACACCTGCTCCCCAATCACACCTGAGACCTTGTAACGCTAACAAGTCACATGACACCGGGGATGGAAAATGGCTAATTGGGCCCAATTTGCACATTTTCACTTAGGGGTGTACTCACTTTTGTTGCCAGAGGTTGGCTACAACCTTCAGTAGCTACGTTATAGTAAGCCTAAAATAAAACTGTCTATATTGCGACTACTTCTGGTGGATTTTCGAAGTACGCATCTGTGCATGATTTTTGCCGTAATATAGGCTAGATCAAAACCCCTTGGGCAGTAGGGGTTTCCACGATTCTCTCGTCCTTTCACTTGATGAAAAAGTCAGTTATCGTCACCTATATTGATAGTTTTTGTATCAATGTCATTCACAAATGAAAGAAAAATGAACGCTTTTGCGCCATGAAATAGCTTTGTCTGTGTTAAGTTCAAGTAGTAAGTTAGATACTAGTAAGCCTATTACTGGCTAATAAACTGTTAAAACGGCCTGTGGCAAAAGCCATACATTTCATAGATGCTGTTTGTGGTGGAGGTAAACTTAATAAGAAACGAAATATTCAAACTTGGCATGATGTTAACGCGTGACAAAATGATCTAATGTTGAGATACTATTAACTATTAACTATCTTAGCCCAGTCTCCCGTAAAATTTAGTGTATTCATTTCCAAATGGTAAAACAGATATGCGCATGAAAATACCCTTAAATAAAAGGTGACATTATGAAGTTGCATCATGTGAACATTTATAGCTCAAATCCAAATTACTTGATTATACAGCCAAATGTAGCTTTACTGTTAAAATAAACACAGCTTGTGTATTGGACTTTCTCTCAGAAGAATGTTGTCCCTTACAGCAACAAGTTTTTTTTTAAAAGCAAGTTGCACGGATACTGTATATTTCTACTGTCTATGGACAGCTATTAAGGTAATGAATGAAAGCGTACCCTGCGTTGAATGGGCCTCCTCTTTGGAACACTTGTCCTCCAGCCACCACTTCCTCTTGAGCATCTCCAGCCTGTTGTCCTCTTGGAGTTTGAGGATGGCCATATCAATCTCATCCCGGTACACTGAGCCTGTTAATAGACTTCACTTTACAATACAGTTTAGTACATTTTGCTCTAAACATACAGTAAAAACAATAAACCATTCAATTAAATGGTCTGAAAAGTTTATTATATCTAGAAATTCTATGAGACAGTTTTTGTTTATACTGAAATGTGTTTGGAATCTAAGCAGAGTATTGGATTGTGTCACGGATGGTGTAGTGGTGGAGAGGTAGGAACCAGGTGCGAGCAGAGTGGCAGTCGATGTTTAGAATTTAATGGTAAATAAACACCGAGCACTTAAACAACGAATGAAACGAAAAGCAAAGGTACTAAAAAAAACGAAACACTCACCACGTACAATAACAAACGGAGACATGGAACAATGACCGACAAATGGGGGGGTGCAGAGGAGAAACATTTAAACACATACTGATGATTTAATTGGGACCTGGTGTGAGTGACAATTGGAGACAAGACAGAGCTGTCCGTCACCTCACCGTCACAGATTGCAACATTTTCTTCTAAATTATTTGAAATTGTGTCGGTACTGAACTTGCCTATTCATGGATTGGCCTTTCACATGTACAGTAGTGCTCAAACGTGCATACCCTTGGAGAATTGGTAATATATGTACCATTTGTAAAGAAAACATGAGCAGACAATACACGTCTTTTATTTCTTATGGGATTCGCTTTCAACTGTAGGTCATAACAGAATTGCACAATCATGAAACAAAACTTGGCAACAAAGAAAAAAATGAACTGACCCCTGTTCAAAAGTCTGCATACCCTTAGTTCTTAATACTGTGTATTGCACCCTTTAGCATCAATGACAGCGTGCAGTCCTCTTGCAGGTGGTATAGCTGCCCATTCGTCTTGGCAAAATGCCTCCAGGTCAAGCAGTCTTTGGTCGTCTTGCATGAACCGCACGTTTGAGATCTCCCCAGAGTGGCTTGATGATATTAAGGTCAAGAGACTGTGATGGCCACTCCAGAACCTTCACCTTTTACTGCTGTAACCACTGGAGGGTTGGCCTTGTGCTTAGGGTCATTGTCATGCTGGAAAGTCCAAGAGTGTCCCATGTGCAGCTTTCGTGCAGAAGAATGCAAATTGTCTGCCAGTATTTTCTGATAACATTCTGCAATCATCTTGCCCTCAATTTTCACAAGATTCCCTGTGCCTTTAGAGCTCACACACCCCCAAAACATCAGTGAGCCATTACCATGCTTCACAGTGGGGATGGTATTCTGTTAACTATAGGCCTTGTTGACCCCTCTCCAAACATAGCGCTTATGGTTGTGACCATAAAGCTCTATTTTGGTCTCGTCACTCCAAATTACAGTGTGCCAGAAGCTGTGAGGTGTGTCAAGGTGTTGTTGGGCATATTGTAACTGGGCTTTTTTGTGGCACTGGCACAGTAAAGGCTTCTTTCTGGCAACTCGACCATGCAGCTCATTTTTGTTTTGTCATATTCTGCTCCACACCGTCTTTTTCCAGAGCAGCCTGTATTTCTCCTGAGGTTACCTGTGGGCTTTTCTTTGTATCCCAAACAATTCTTCTGGCAGTTTTAGCTGAAATCTTTCTTGGTCTACCTGACCTTGGCTTGGTATCAAGAGATCTCCGAATTTTCCACTTCTTAATAAGTGATTGAACAATACTGACTGGCATTTGCAAGGCTTTGGATATCCTTTTATATCCTTTTCCATCTTTAGTTCCATTACCTTGCTACGCAGGTCTTTTGACAGTTCTTTTCTGCTCCCCATGGCTTGGTATATTGCCTGCTCAGTGCACCCTTGTGAGAGCTAACAAACTCATTGACTATTTATACACAGACACTAATTGCGATTTAAAAAGCCACAGGTGTGGGAAATTCACCTTTAATTGCCATTTTCACCTGTGTGTGTCACCTTGTGTGTCTGTAACAAGGCTAAACATTCAAGGGTATGTAAACTTTTGATCAGGGCCATTTGGGTGATTTCAGTTACCATTATGATTTAAAAAGGAGCCAAACAACTATGTGATAATAAATGGCTTCATATGATCACTATCCTTAAATAAAAAACAGTTTTTTAGCATGATCAGTCATATTTTCAAAATCAATGCCAAAATTTCACAATTTCTGCCAGGGTATGCAAACTTATGTGCACAACTGTATTTATGCTATTAATGTTGTCATTTTAAATGGATGTAAAGTATTTCTGTCTTTGCACTGCACTTATCTATTTATATTATTTTTTCTCCTTTTCCTCTATGCCACTTTCCTCCTAAATTTTGTGATATCCAATGTGGGTTTTAAGGTGCACACAAGTCACATGATCAACTCCTCCAGAAACACAATTTTAAAAAAGTCATCTCACCTTCAAAGAGAAGTTCATGTGTGTAGTGAGGTCATTTGGTGAGGAGGATACACTTCTCTTTGTTTTAACAGGTTCTAATCAGATGTCCCTCTTATTTTGTCTTCTAAACCAATGGTCTGTTTGCAAGGTGGGAATGAGATTATAGATAAGAGCAGCTATACGTCACTTTCCTCTTGTCCGAACGACCACGCCCCCTTTTGGGGGAATGCGAGTGCTGTAAACGTGTGGAAGGCAACGGCGCAAAATTGTCAGTAGTACTGGTACCATGCCTAAAAGCTGCTGCGTTGTGTTTTGCACGTCGAACAAGATAAAAATACTAGTATACGCCTTTCTTTTCTTCCCAAAAAAGCAAAGGACAGCAAAAGGAGAGATCTGTGGCTTCAGGCCATCTGCAGAGAGGGCGCAAATGGTCAACTATGGGACCCGTCCTGTCAACACGTTTATGTCTGTGGCAAACACTTCATCACATGTTAGTTAATGATGCTAAAGTCAACAGTTGTAATGTTAAAAATCAAAGAAGTGAATGTTGATGCTGCATTGAAAAGGCAGGACAGAACATTCTGAAAATTCACTTCCCTAAAGTGATTTTACGTCATGATTATCGTCATAATCCCAATTATGACGTGTGTCTTAATGCTGCTTTAATGCCATGATAAGAAAATTATAGGGAATTGAATCTTAAAAAATTTAATTAAGCAACAGATGTAATCGTTCATTGCAAACTATTGTAGCAATACACATTCATTTGTAGCCTACTTTATAGTTGCAGGGTGCTAGCTAGTTAGCTTGTTAAACATGTTAGCGATTTAATTAGTTTTCAGTAACGTCATATTGGACAGACTACCAAAACAGCAAAATAAAGTGACAGATCTCATAAATACATAACCTGGAGATTCAATAAGGTAGTTGTATATAGCCTATCAGGATGAAACCTCCGGCAACTGGATTGGGTTGTTCGCCCACTTTGATGAAGGCAGACTGAATGGACACTCAACCCCTATTTCTTGTGTTTTCTCTATATAACTTGATCGGCAACGACATAAAATAATTGTTTGCCTGACTGGACATAGTGTTTGTGCTCCTAATTGCTAAAAAGCAATATAGTTTTCTTATTTGTAAGATTTATTGGCAAAGAGGTCGGATTTTGTATTCACCGTCAGTCAAATTAATTCATCTGTTTTCCCCCAAAAAGGGGCGGGAGCATGACGCGAATGTAAAGTACCTGGATGGGTTTCTCTCATCTATACAGTAAAATATACAGCAAGAGAAAATATACAGTAACCCTGGGCAAATCTGTGAGCAGTATTCAAAACCTGGTCTCACAATGACACAGCTGAATGTGAGGCATTGACCATACCTCTGTGACATTCCAGGACCCCATTTGTTGATATCCTGAATTAAGTAATGCTAAATTGCTTTGTGCGGACCCCAGAAAGTAAAATCCTGCAAATATTTGTGGCCTGCTACATAAGCGGGTCTTACCCAGTGGCATGCCGATGCCGTAGCCCTTGGTGTCCAGCAGGCCTCCTATCTGTGTGAGGTTACAGTTGCGCTGGCGGTAGTACTCGCTCATGGTGCTCTCCAGCAAGTAGGCATAGTTAGAGTTGAGCACACGGTTGATGCCTTCCTCTGTGCTCTTCACAAACACACTGTTTTGCTTGGCATGCATAAAGTTCCACATACGCTGGTAGGTCTCGTACTGCGAGTTCTGTGGGCAAGCAAAAAAAGACAACTAACAAACCACGAATAATTTTGTTAACATTCCAATAACATTTCTTAGCTTGCGGCAAACATTCTCATAACACAGATACTGACTAGTTGTTGTGATGATCATAGAATGTACAACCCTGTTTCCAAAAAAAGTTGGGATGCTGCGTAAAATGTAAATAAAAAGAGAATGCAATGATGTGCAAATCATTTAAACCCTATATTCAATAGAAAATAGTACAAATACATAAAATTCTTGAAACTGAGACAAATCTTGAAACTGAGACATTTTATTGTTTCTTGAAAAATATATGCCTACTTTGAATTTGATCCCAGCAGCACGTTTCAAAAAAGTTGGGACAGAGGCAACAAAAGACAAAATTTGTGTAATGCTAAAAAACTAAACCTATTGGAATGTCACACAACTAATTAGGTCAATTAGCAACAGGTCAGTAACATGATTGGGTATTAAAAGATCATTCCAGAGAGGATGGGTCTGTCAGAAGTGAGGATGGGTAGGGGTTCACCACTCTGTGAAAGAATGCGCAGGCAAATAGTGCAACAATTTTAGTATAACGTTTCTCAATGTAAATTGCAAAGAATTTGGGGATCTCATTATCTATGGTACATAATATCATTAAAATATTCAGAGAACCCGGAGAAATCTCTGTATGCAAGGTACAAGTCCGAAAACCAATATAGGATGGCCGTGATCTTCGGGCCCTTAGGCAGCACTGCTTTAAAAACAGACACGATTCTGTAGTGGAATCATTGGCTCAGAAACACTTCAGAAAACCATTGTCTGTGCACACAGTACATTGCTGCAGCCACAAATGCAAGTTAAAACTCTGCCATGCAAAGAAGAGACCATATATCAGGGGTGTCAAAACGGTTCCACGGAGGGCCAAGTTTTTGTTTTTTCCCTATAAATTAGCTCCCAGTTCAGACCTAAACAACCAGGTCAGGGTAGAAACTCACCAATTAGTAACCTAATTAATCAATCAAGTACAAGGTGAGAGCGAAAACCTGCAGACACTCGGCCCTCCATGGAACCGCTTTGACACCTCTGCCATTTATAAACAAGATCCAGAATCACCGCTGCCTTCTCTGGGCCCGAACTCATTTAAGATGGACGGAGGCAAAGTGCAAAACTATCCTGTGGTCTGACGAATCGAAATGTGCAATTATTTTTGGGAATCATGTACACCATGTCCTCCAGACTAAAGAAGAGAGGGACCATCCGGCTTCTTATCAGCACCCAATTCAAAAGCTGGCATACGTGACGGTATGGGGGTACATTAGTGCACATGGGTGACTTGCACATCTGTGAAGGCATCATTAATGCTGTATGATATATACAGGTTTAGGAGCAACATATGCTGCCATCCAGACAACATATTTTTCAGGGAAGGCCTTGCTTATTTCAGCAAGACAATACCAAACCACATTCTACACGTATTACAACAGCATGGCTCTGTAGTAAATTAATCTGGCTGCTAAACTGGCCTGCCTGCAGTCCAGACATGTCCCCTATTGAAAACATTTGGCGCATTATGAAAAGAAAAATACGACAAAGGAGACCCCGAATTGTTGAGCAGCTGAAACCCTATAAAGCAAGAATGGGAATACATTTCACTTTCAAAACTACAGCAATTGGTCCCCTCAGTACCCAAATGCTTACAGAGTATTGTTAAAAGAAGAGGTGATGCAACACAGTGGTAAACATGCCCCTGTCCCAACCTTTTGGAAACCTGTTGCTGGCATCAATTTCGAAGAGGGCATGTATTTTTTCAAAAACAATAACATTTCCCAGTTTTAACATTTGATATCTTGTCTTTGTACTATTTGTGCTATACAGGGATAAATGATTTGCACATAATTGCATTGTTTTTATTTGCATTTTATGCAGCGTGCCAACTTTTTTGGAAACAGGGTTCTAAGTTTAACACCCTCTTTGTAGCAAGAATGTTCCCAGAGTATAGTGTGATGGCAATTCCATCGAATAGAACTCCGACTAAGGAAGATAAGACAGAGATCAAATGCTCCTTATCGGTTTCTCTCTCCACCCAAGGTTCACCCAAATGCATGTTGCCCACCTGCATTTTACAAATACAGTTGTGGTCAAAAGTTTACATACACTTGTAAAGAACATGTATGTCATGGCAGTTTAAGTTTCCAATAATTACTACAACTTACTGTTCTGTGATGAAATCATTGGAGCACACTTCTTTATCACAAAAAAACAGTCATGAAATTTGATTCTCTTATGACTTTATCATGGGTCTTCTGAAAATGTGACCAAATCCACTGGGTCAAAAATATACATACAGCAACTTCAACGATCAATTGTGGTTATGTAGAAAGTTGTACCAATCAAATTTGCTTTGTGACATGACCTCTAACTTCTCATGAGTGATTATGATTGACTACAGCTGGTGACTTCTCTGAGTCCATTTAAATAGGGCATGTTTGATACACTCATTAGACTCAACCACAAACGCTATGATGGGCAAGTCTAACGAGCTCAGCACGGATATGAAGAGGCGGCTCATTGACTTGAACAAGTCAGGAAAGTCACTTGGAGCCATTTCAAAGCAGCTACAGGTCCCAAGAACCACTGTGCAAACAACTGTTTGTAAGTATAAAGTGCATGGCTTAGTAGTGTCACCGCCACGATCAGGAAGACCACACAAGCTATCAACTGCTGATGAGAGAAAATTGGTCAGGGTGGTCAGGAGTCGATCAAGAACCACCAAAAAGCAGGTCTGGAATGAATTAGAAGCTACTGGAACACAGGTGTCATTGTCCACAGTTAAGCGTGTTTTACATCGCCATGGGCTGAGTGGCTGCCGTGCAAGAAGGAAGCCCTTGCTCCAGAAGCAGCACCTTAAGGCTCGACTGAATTTTGCTGCTGATCACATGGACAAAAAAAGGCCTTCTAGAGGAACACTCTGTGGTCAGATGAAACAAAAATCAAGCTATTTGGCCACAATGACCAGAAATATGTTTGGAGGAGAGAAGGTGAGGCCTTTAACCCCAAGATCACCATACCTACCGTCAAGCATGGTGGTGGTAGTATTATGCTCTGGGGCTGTTTTGCTGCCAGTGGAACTGGTGCTTAACAGAAAGTGAAAGAATTTTCAAATTCTTCAGGAAAGCCTAAAATCATCAGCCAGAAGGTTGGGCCTTGGACGCAATCAGGCTAGAATTAAGGTTTTAGAATGGCCTTCCAAAAGTCCTGACTTGAACCCCATCGAAAACATGTGGACTTTGCTGAAGAAACTAGTCCGTGTCAGAAAGCCAACAAATTTAGATGAACTGCACCAAACCTGTGAAGAGGACTGGTCAAAGATTCATCCAGAAGCTTGTGGATGGCTACCAAAAGTTGTAGTAATTATTGGAAACTCAAACTGCCATGACATACATGTTCTTTACAAGTGTATGTAAACTTTTGACCACAACTATACTTCTTGAGTTCAGTTGTCCACCCGTGTCTTGTGTTAATTACGACACCAAGAAAATATAGTGGATATAAAAAGTCTACACACCCTTGTTAAAATGCCAGGTTTTTGTGATGTAAAAGAATGAGACAAAGATAAATCATGTCAGAACATTTTCCACTTTTAATGTGACCTATAATGTGAACAATTCAATTGAAAAACAAACTGAAATCTTCGAGGACGAAAAATGAAAAATAAAAACCTTACAATAACCTGGTTGCATAAGTGTGCACCCCCTCTTATAACTGGGGATGTGGTAGGAATTTCTGGCAAGTACTGGCTGTGTGCTACATGTCACAACAATCTCCCATATTCTTCATATGAATGGGCTATGGGGTAGGGTGGCAAGACGGAAGCCTTTTCTTACAAAGAAAAACATCCAAGCCCGGCTCAAGTTTGCAAAAACAAACATCAAGTCTCCCAAAAGCACGTGGGAAAATGTGTTATGGTCTGATGAAACCAAGGTTGAACTTTTTGGCCATAATTCCAAAAGGTATGTTTGGCGCAAAAACAACACTGCACATCACCCAAAGAACACCATACCCACAGTGAAGCATGGTGGTGGCAGCATCATGCTTTGGGGCTGTTTTT
>JACXGI010006168.1:0-43207 GCA_016801175.1 Esox masquinongy | reverse complement strand
AACAACCTGCCCCTTTAAACTGGTCACATCGATACAGAACAACCTGCCCCTTTAAACTGGTCACATCGATACAGAACAACCTGCCCCTTTAAACTGGTTACATCACGCCATATGATATCAATAACATTAGTTATTAGATACCATATGATATCAACAACATCAGATATCAGATACCATATGACATAAACAACATTAGACGTTAGAGACCATATGATACCAACAATATCAGATATCAGATGCCATAGAAAATAAACAACATTAGACAGTAGGTACCATATGACATAAACAACATTAGTTGTTAGATACCATATGATATTAACAACATCAGATATTAGATGCCATATGACATAAATAACATTAGACGTTAGAGACCATATGATACCAACAACATCAGATATCAGATGCCATAGAAAATAAACAACATTAGACATTAGATACCATATGATATTAACAAAATCAGATATCAGATACCATATGACATAAACAACATTAGACGTTAGATACCATATGATATTAACAACATCAGATATCAGATACCATATAACATAAACAACATTAGACGTTAGATACCATATGATATTAAAAACATCAGATATCAGGTACCATATGATATAAACAACATTAGACATTACATACTATATGATATCGACAACATTGGACTATAGATACTGAAAAAATACTATGCCCTTCTAAGTAGATATCAACATTGTTTGAATAAACGTTCTCCACCAGGCCCAGTCCAGTCAACGCTGTAGGTAATTCTGGCGGTTGTCTGCGGCTTCACGCAGAGCAAACATCAGACCCACAATGGGCATTTGTTCAGTGCCAGACTAATCTCCCACTGTTATTCATGTGAGCCTGAGTGCCTATTTCAGCCATTTCAGCCCGTCTCCCAAACGCACGCTATGAAAAGCCACACAGACATTCACACTCCATTACCGACAGAGGAACAGGACCGTGCTGTACGTAGTGGAACGGGCCTGTTGTTCAACTTAAATGGTTTTACTGGAATGATGCTTTGATTCGTTCCACCTATTGTGTTTTTTCCAAAATCAAATAATGAATAGTTTGGGTAATCATAAAAAAATGTTTATTGATTGAAAGCTTCTGTATGGCTTTCAGCACCTTCTGCACATTCATATTGAACGGCACTGTGAGCAGTGTAGCGTGGAAGACTATCAGAAGAGTTGTAGGTGGGGCTTATTAGGGGAGTGGCTTTCTGTATATTCGGTTTAACCTAAGGGGAAAAGATAGCTAATTATTTAACTAAGTTCTTCAATAGTTTTTAACCAAACTACTATTTTTCATAGAAGTTAATTTATTAAGTTGGATTCTTTTAAGTAGTTCAGTTAAGTTTCACCAATCCCAGTTGTTATATATTGAAACCTTGTTATAAGGTTGTAAATGCATAGTATTTTATCTTTCAGTAAAGAAAAAGCAATAAATGAAAATGTAAATGTAAAACATTGCTAATGTGAAATATTAATTTGATTGTAATCAAGCTATATAAGTAACAAGGACTTAATAATTATATACATTTAATCAAGGGTTTTTAAGTCATGCGTTTAAGGATATCCAACAAATCCCTTTTAGCAGCCACCCACCCAGTCTCGTCCTCCTAAAGCCATTTTCACTTTTTCCAGAGAGGACAAAAACAGACTAGGAGGTAATGTGTATTACCATGGTTACAGTCCGTGCTGTGGGAAGTGTTCCATAGGATCTAAATACCTAGCCTTTCATGAGTGGGGTTGACCTTGAGAAACACAGCTCTTTTTATACAACTTCTTCCTGTAATGCCCAATTACCACCTCTCTCCTACTGGCCTGCTGGCTCCCATTCCGTCTCCAGTCGCACATTGACTTCAGTGGGAACTTTGACAAAGTCAGTCAGCATGATAAATGACTGAGGAACTTCCCTTTTGGATTTCTTCTGTTTGCATTTCACAGAGTGCAGAGTGTTAGTCACGTTTTCCTCTTTTCAAGCTCACGCTGCCATGTCAAAGCACTGTTCTTCCTCTCCTCTGTCTCTCTCTGCTCTCTCTTTGCTCTCTCTCTCTGCTCTATCTCCTCTCAAATGGGATAGATAAGAAAGGAGGCTTTTTTCAACGGATGATTCGTTCCCTGCTGCATTTAATTGCTTGGTAACTCACCGCTTCTCCTTTCATTCAGTGAATTAACTGGATTTGGCATGCTTACGTAAAGGCAGCCATTTTTATTTAGAAGACCAAAAATGAATATGAGTCATATAAGATTCCTCACTGGAAACACTGTATTGATGTAAGTAATACAGGGACTTGTTATATGGATCTTTTGGGGATGTTGGGGGATCAGAAAGGAGATGTTTCAACAAAACCAAGTGTATCACACAGCCTGTGTGGGCAGAACCCTATGTTGTGTATCTTGGGATTCTGAGACTGCCGCATCTCTAAACACAAGAAGAAAGCGCTCTAATTGGTGGGGATGAGTGGGCAGTAGAATGAAAGGCGGGACTGTAGTGGATGTTTGAATGCCCAAAAAAGCAGGGCTCAACCCTGGTAGGTGGCATCATGGCCCATCCACTCCCACCCAGACTATAGACAGCAGGCCTATTCCTTAGTGAAGGAATTAGGCTTAGGCTACCTCTACAGAATCTATACTCCTGTGTGACAAAAAGGGGAACGGATGGAAGGATGGATGGATTGATGTGTGAATAAGAGAAAGATTAATATATCTGTTCATAGCTGCACAAAAGCAACGTGGACCGGCATTCAAAAAGGCCCAGGAAGTTTTATAGATAGTGCAGATTAATGCGCACACACTATACTAATGGAAAAGCTTAATTCACAAAGGATCAGCATCCGCAGTGCCGCACTACAGAATATTAATGGATGCACCTCGGTCAGTCGGTCGCGTCTTTGCCATGGTCACTAACATTCTATGCTGCTAATGTAATGATAGCGCGTTAACGTTAACTAGCTACATAGTATTTGGGGGAATCCACAGATTTTTAGCTAGCTAACGTTAGTATTCTTGACGAAATTTGCTTGCTAATGACTACATTGCCATCTGTCATCTATCAAGTACATTTGATAAAATGATGATGCCATTGTTGTTTTCTACTTAATATTAGCCTGCCTTAGCCAAGCTGTTGTATTTCCAAGCCCTTATAGTCTAATATAAATTAAAAGGTAATTAGCCCTGTTCAACTTCTGGTCATCAATGTAGCTGTGGCACCTATACAAATAGAATGTTAGTGACGATGGCAACAACGCAAACAAGTGTGCAACATATGAATAGCAGTTTTTTTTAATTCTTAGTTTTTTTTTTATTCTTAGCGTAGCTAAAACATTCCGCTAGACTTTCTGCAAATGCTACAACTATTGTAATATCTTTAGAATTGTGGAAGATTCTGAAACTGCATAAATCAAGAGGTTTATATAAACATTTGCTTCAACGTTTGAATGACTGAAAGTCTATACTGGTCAAGTTGACATTGATTGTGGACACTCCAGCACTAATTTCTTTGGAAAAATACGTGTTCCAGACATTTTATAAAAGCTTGACTTTGTACATAAATCTGCCTATTAGTGTGATTGCCGACAATAACTCTTATTCAGGCGTGGCTAATTTTGGTTAACCCACTAGGATGGCTGCAGCCCATCAGGGTTCCATTGATTTCCACCTGTCAAGACAGTTACAGAGTAATTATTATGGGATATATGCTTCCAGCATTTACATAACATGGCCCTTTCCAAAACATACACTGAGAAAAGTTTTTATGATTCTCAATGTGCGAGGAGTTGGCTACTTACAGTTGTGCTCATAAGTTTGCATACCCTGGCAGAAATTGTGAAATTTTGGAAATATGATTGATCATGCAAAAACAATGGCTTTTATTGAAGGATAGTGATCATATGAAGCCATTTATTATCATATAGTTGTTTAGCTCCTTTTTAAATCATAATGATAACTGAAATCACCCTAATGGCCCTGATCAAAAGTTTACATACCCTTGAATGTTTGGCCTTGTTACAGAAACACAAGGTGACACACACAGTTGAAAAGGGCAATAAAGGTGAATTTCCCACAACCTGTGGCTTTTTAAATTGCAATTAGTGTCTGTGTATAAATAGTCAATGAGTTTGTTAGCTCTCACGTGGATGCACTGAGCAGGCTAGATACTGAGCCATGGGGAGCAGAAAAGAACTGTCAAAAGTGAGGAGAATACCATCCCCACTGTGAAGGATGTTGGTGGCTCACTGATGTTTTGGGGGTGTGTGAGCTGTAAAGGCACAGGGAATCTTGTGAAAATTGATGGCAAGATGAATGCAGCATGTTATCAGAAAATACTGGCAGACAATATTTGCATTCTTCTGCACGAAAGCTGCACATGGGACACTCTTGGACTTTCCAGCACGACAATGACCCTAAGCTCAAGGCCATGTTGACCCTCCAGTGGTTACAGCAGAAAAAGGTGAAGGTTCTGGAGTGGCCATCACAGTCTCCTGACCTTAATATCATTGAGCCACTCTGGGTAGATCTCAAACGTGCGGTTCATGCAAGACGACCAAAGACTTTGCATGACCTGGAGGCATTTTGCCAAGACGAATGGGCAGCTATACCACCTGCCAGAATCCGGGGCCTCATAGACAACTATTACAAAAGACTGCACGCTGTCATTGATGCTAAAGGGGCATACACAGTATTAAGGACTAAGGGTTTGCAGACTTTTGAACAGGGGACAGTTCATTCTTTTTTTTTTGTTGCCATGTTTTGTTTTATGATTGTGCCATTCTGTTATGACCTACAGTTGAATGTGAATCCCATAAGATACTCCAATGATGTCATAATTTTTCTATGCCTAAAGTCTGCGTTCCATTGACCAGTTTATTGCCTCTACTTGGCTTTGCTGAGTGTAGTTACATATGGACTGACTGTTTCCTTTGTAACCTTCAATTTACCAAGAGTCATGGAAACAAGCATTAGCGTTCTAAAATAGAATGGCTAATGTTCTGATTCCATTCATCTTAATGTTAAGAGGGAAGCGCTGAAATGGTCATGGTCATTACTAGATTAGTGCAATTGTGGTGGTGACAAGGAGCCAGGCTATATTGTCCCCATTTCAATGACAGAGCAGTCTGTGTGTTGTTAAGCGTTGATTTGACTCTGGTGACAGATGGCCTAGTGGTTACATCATTGGGCCAGTCACTGAATTGTCACTGGTTTGAATTCCAGAGCTGACCAGGTGAAAAATATTTTTCAGTGCTCTTAAGCAAGGCACTTAATCAGTCATGCAGGTTGCTCTGGATGAGTTCTGGATGAGTGATAGCCTCCTATCACTCATCCATGGGTGATATGGAGGGATGAGTGATAGGAAGGGTGGGTAATAGGAGGGATGTGTGATAGGAGGAGTGAGTGTTTGGGAAGATGACTGACAGGAGGGATGAGTGATAGGAAGGATGGATGATAGCAAGGATGGGTGATAGGAGGGATGAGCGATAGGAGGGATGGGTGATAGGGAGGATGAGTGATAGGAAGGATGGGTGATTGGAGAGATGTGTGATAAGAGGGCTGAGCGGTAGGAGGGATGAGTGATAGGGGGATGAGTGATAGGAAGGATGGGTGATTGGAGGGATGTGTGATAAGAGGGCTGAGCGGTAAGAGGGATGAGTGATAGGGGGATGGGTGATAGGAAGGATGGGTGATAGGAGGGATGGGTGGTAAGAGGGATGAGTGATAGGAGGGATGAGTGGTAGGAGGGATGAGTGGTAGGAGGGATGAGTGATAGGGAAGATGAGCAACAGAAGGGATGAGTGATAGGTAGGGTGGATAACTGATGACCCATATTAGCATATAATGCCTGTCAGTACCGTGCACAGACCTTCTGAGTTGTCGGCTCACACGGACGGACGATGTGTTGGAGAGAGTGACGCGCGTAAAAATGACGGACAACGCATCCCGTCGGTGTGCGCGATGTACGTCGCCAGGGCGGAAGGGCACATGTCAAATGGAAAGGGCACTAAATATCGAAGGGGCATGTACTCTGCACAGGTTGAGCCTTGCCTGTACATGTGCCTGATGCCTGTGATTACTGCTTGGCCTTATCAAAGAAACACTAACAAACTATCCAACAAACACTCCATTATGTATTATGTACAATAATTGCGCTGGGTCTTTCCGGTGCTTTGTCGCCAACCTCCCTTTGCCGAGGATGGGAAAATGGTTGTGAGTGTATCTCACTAAAGTCTAACCAAAAGGACAGAGTTATTCATTTTGTCCAAGAATAACCTGAGTATGAGTCAATGTGGTCTGTCGCTCCATATTGCCAACAGACACCGCCAACAGAGACCGCAATCAGACACCGCGAACAAACACCACCAACAGACACGCCAACAGACACCACCAACAGACTCCGCTAACAGACACTGCCAACAGACACCGCTTACAGACACCGCTTACAGACACCGCCAACAGACACTGCCTACAGATACCGCTTGCAGACACCGCCAACAGACACCGCCAACAGACACCACCGACAGACACCACCAACAGACACCGCCCCTCCACTGCAACTCGGTTGGAGTTGAGGAAACTTGGCCTCTGTCTCTGCCCTCAGGAAAAACCTGATACGAATATCAGCCTACTTTCAGCCACCAAGTTTCTCTGTTTGATATCCAAGTGTGAACAGTGTTTCCCATTTTGTCACAGGCGGCCTATCAGCATTCAAGCCGTTTGGAAGTAAACCATCTGTCAGAATGCCCTGCTCCAGAATTTAAAGAGCCGTGGCACATTCTCCGTGTCATTCTTGGTACCTCACAAGAAAGTGTGAGGTTTTTCTTCCTACTACTACACAAAGACATCAGTCATCATTAAAGACTTTTTGGTTTGACCCATATAAACAGGGCTGGATTAAGGAATCAGAGACCCACTATTGTCTTTTGTTCCAGCAGGTACATTTTCTACTCAAACATTTCCACCGGTGATTATTTAACACCTACGATTGCTAAATCCATTGTGCGGTTCACGAGGAACAGCCGATGTGTCGTGTTGTTGTTAGCATTCGTAATAAATGCATTATTCAAACCTATAAATAAACATGTGCATGAATGCCCGCAAACCCGTTCATAGGAAGCATCATCGTGACCACTTCAGTCTCAAAGGGCTAAGGTTGTAGGATTGAGTGGATCCATGTCAGGCTCGTGTTGCGACTGTCACTTTCACAACGGACTGTGACTTCTGGTACTTCTACCTTTGTCTTAAGGGTGAACTTTGATACGTCTCCAAACCAAATGAAAGCGACCCCCTCTGAACCGCCGTCCAGTAATCCCTCAACCTTAGCTCACACTTTGCTGATCCGTCTCTTACCGCACATCTTCCGGGCCGGAGATTACAAAACACTTTCTAATCCCCTCATACTCATTTTCCGCAGTGCTTCTTGATAGTTTGTCAAACCGCTACCATTTGAGCTTAACACAGCATAAATGACCTTAGCCCTTGGTGAGACTGGAAAGGCTTTCAAAACCCTAACTGGTGCAGACTGATATTTTATCCTATGGTTTTCTCTCTATTTCCCTCTCTTTCTAACCATATTGAATAGAGATGGTCTAGGGTATTGGGCCTTGACTTTACCACCCTAAAATTGGTCATGCTTCACATTGATGGCCATAGAAAAAAATAAACTTTTCAAAGACATTTCCAAGGTATTCCCAAGATTTTTCTATTCTCTCATTTTCTTCCCTCCCATCGTTCAGGCGTGCCCTAATTTCTGTGCTTCCTCGTTTTTCTCGTCTCCTCAGCCCTGGAAGGTCCTTGGATGCGATCCCTGCAGCTTGCAATACATTTTTTACTGGGATTTCATTGTCAGTGCTGTGCAGAGAGAGGGTGAAAAGCCTTTGATATGTATGGGAAGGAGAATAGGGGCTCATGGGATGGTGGACAACATCACAACAGGAACATCAAAGGCCTCCTGAGCAGATGTTCTCAAACCAGATCTATGCCACGTCAGCTTAGTCAATTATCGCATAGATAATGACAGATTGATATATGCGTGGGTTCGCTCTGAGCTAACCCTGCACAGCAGCTTGTCGAGGGCCCTGTGTGTTTCTTCCGAACCCTTTTCACTAATTGGTTGATCCAATCTCTGAATGTGGGTTATAACCCAGTAATAGTGTTTTTTATTTACATTTGGTCACCACCAGAGTAGTGACTCTCTACCCCAGTGAAGTTAATGAAGCGTCTTTGATGTTGCATAAACGGAGGTTTTGAGGAAACATGCCAATGGCAGGGCTGTGTTGGTTTGCGATGGCTGTCAAGTCCAGTGT
Organism: Esox masquinongy; assembly: GCA_016801175.1. Taxonomy (NCBI): domain Eukaryota; kingdom Metazoa; phylum Chordata; class Actinopteri; order Esociformes; family Esocidae; genus Esox; species Esox masquinongy. Next base: position 34,908 of record JACXGI010006168.1, on the reverse strand, counting down.
TTACGAGGGGCAAAAGAAACAACACCAAACAATCTGTGTTTTCCTCGGTCTGGTGCCTAAAGGGCTGACAAGGCGAATAGGGCACGGGGTGTCCTAAACAATGCCTGACTGAATGAGGGCAGGGAATGGTTTTCATCTTTAAAGAGCTCATAAACTTGTCTTCATAACTAACTTAAATACTCAATGCTTAAATAAATGCCTAAATACTTCTGTGACCTGTTTTTCCTGTAGACTTACCGAAAACACTGGGCTAAATCCCTGGCAGATACTGTTGTCTTGCCGTGAATCTGCATCGTGCTCGTAAATATGGACACAGATGGCATCCCAGCAAATGTTACATAAAAGACTGAGTGGCCTTTGGGGTTACTAAATCTAATTGTTTGACTTCTGCGATGTCCCAAAATCCCCAAGGCTGATGTAGAGGAAACCAAGCACACTGACAGGGCAGGTGAACTCACCAACACTAGTTTGGGTTATTTGAAGTTTGAGGAATCTCCAACGGCAGGGGTTCCATATATATGTCCATACATGCATCCACGTTAGCATTCAGCCCTACCGTAACACTAACTATGAACAGAATATGTTGCAGAGAGACTGCAGCGAAGATACGAACATGCGTGACTGAAACAGCCCCTGTTGAATGGGAAATGACTATGTCGGGCTGGAAATATGTTTGATCTGTGATGTATCCCCTGTGACCAGAAGGGAGCCATTCAGATGATTAAGCATTGCCTCTTCGCTCCTCCCCTGGCACGGTAGAGTCAAAGCCTTCCTGTGACTCCCGGTTTTGTCTTCTGCTGCACAGCTAGTTGCTATAGCAACGTGACTTTGCATTCCTTTCCACCTGCCGTTTCTGATCAGTTTAACTCCCCCTCCTTGGTCACTAGGCTCTCGTGCGCTGCTGCACTGTAGCTGCCCACCACTGCTGTTCTCCACTACTGTAGAACCACGGATCTAAACTCATGTCCTGCAGGACTGCTGTAGAACCATGGGTCTATGCTGCTGTTCTACTCCACTACTGTAGAACCATGGAACTAAACTGATCTTCTGCAGGACTACTGTAGAACCATGGTTCTACGCTGCTGTTCTCCTCCACTACTGTAGAACCATGGAACTAAACTGATGTTCTGCAGGACTACTGTAGAACCATGGGTCTACGTTGCTGTTCTCCTCCAGTACTGTAGGACCATGGATCTAAACTGAGGTTCTGCAGGACTACTGTAGAACCATGGGTCTACGCTTCTGTTCTCCTCCACTACTGTAGAACCACGGATCTAAACTCATGTCCTGCAGGACTACTGTAGAACCATGGGTCTACGCTGCTGTTCTCCCCGTCTACTGTAGGACCATGGTTCTAAACTGCTGTTCTACTAGACTACTATAGAACCATGGGTCTGTACTCCTGTTTTCCTAGACTGGTATTACCACTCCCTTTGGGATTCCACTATTTCTACCTTTGCAATAATGATACCCCCAAAGAAGCGTAGCCAGCTGAAACGGAAAACCCTGAGTGTGTCAGTGACATCAGTTAGACGTTGGCGGGCCACTGTACTATACCGCTGCATTACAGATCTCCCCACAAATATGACCGTGTTCCTGCAACCACTGGACATCCTCTCTCTGACTACTTCTTCCATATGCTTGTCTACCGGTCTGTGTGTTCCTTTTAGTGCCGAATTGCCCATCTGTGGGTAACACTCCGTCATCGCCATCTCTTAGTGGAAGTAATGCACTGTTTTTTCTAATACCTTTGAGTTGTTCTTAATTGAACATACCCGGGGATGTGGTCTCGGGGGCCTCCGGTGGTCCTGATCACTGCCTCAGGTGAGCCTGCACTGCTGCAGGATGGGCTTCAATCGCACCAACCTCTCTTCCGACCAGAACTCTGACCCGTATCTTTCCCCACTGTCTCAGTCATATAAAGGATAAAACAAGAGAACTGGCCTTGCGCTGTGGAGCCAGTGAAGGAGTTCAGAAACTACAAAAGCCCATCCGTTTGGCGTTCCTGGCGGGTTAAATCAAACGGTTGACGCGTTTGATCAAATTAAAAGCATGCCGAGTGGCCTGAGGCCCTTCCGCACGGGGAACACAGCTGTGGTTTTTACTGTCGCCTAACGAATGTCAAGACTTCTGTTTGAACTCTTTTTTTCCGGCATCTCTGCTCTACAAGTGACTCTATTAGCATGGTTAACAACTTAGCCTAATCAGTTCCCAGGAGAGGCTCTTGATTCCATGAACTTCCAGACTAATAGACTGAAGAGAACAGTAAGGACAGCTCTGTCCCTGTGAAACCCTCCAGTGGTGTCAAACACTTCAGCCATCCAAGAGCATGGATGGCTGAAGTGGGTTTCACATGACCAGGGGTTTCAAGACCAGGGGTTTCACTTGACCAGGGGTTTTACTTGTCAAGACCACTTGACAAGTGGGTTTCAAGACCAGGGGTTTCACTTGACCAGGGGTTTCACTTGACCAGGGGTTTCAAGACCAGGGGTCTGACATGACCAGGGGTTTCACATGACCAGGGGTTTCACTTGACCAGGGGTTTCACATGACCAGGGGTTTCACTTGACCAGGGGTTTTACATGACCAGGGGTTTCACTTGACCAGGGGTTTTACATGACCAGGGGTTTCACATGACCAGGGGTTTCACATGACCAGGGGTTTCACTTGACCAGGGGTTTTACATGACCAGGGGTTTCACATGACCAGGGGTTTCACTTGACCAGGGGTTTCACTTGACCAGGGCTGTTTCCCAAATGGCACCATAACCCCTATATTTGCTCACAGCCCTGGTCAAAAGTGAATTATGTGCATGTTTGGGAATCCTTCCCATTGGTATCTTTGCTTCTAGAAACAGCAGTCGCTCTAAATGGCCTGTTTAATCAGGAAGAAGTTAAGGATGATTTTGGAACCTTATGGCGCACACGTGTTCACATGCTCACATGGACACTGACGCAGGCGGTTTCTTGATGCTCAGATGCGCACCCGCGAACACGCGCGCGTTCACTCATCCATGCACACATTCAAAGTCACGTTGGTGCAGTGAGACATGAAATGCGCCCATCTCCTCCCTTTACAACACGGTCCCTGAGAAACACGCCTGTCCCCTCCCTTTACAACACGGTCCCTGAGAAGCATGAAAGCATGAGACGGATTCACAGAGAAAACGTTGTGTCACATGGCCACGCATCATTGCCGAGTGACTCCAAATTGCCCTGGCGTGCCATGGACAAATCGTGGCTCCCAGCTAACGGCTCAGTGGTCGTCTGGCAGCTAAATGTGTAATACTTTTTACACCACACACTGACTTGACTCTAACTGACAGTTTGACTTTATTGAAGAATTTAGAGTTGTGTTTGGATGGCATGACTTATGGTTCAGGGCCCAAAACCCATTGAAGAGTTGAAGAGCCAGACGGTGTTCAATCCGCAAGCCCAATTCTAAACTGCGAAAGCAGAAGGAAATGGAGAATCCAAGGAATCATGTCTGCTTTTAAGACTTACACATCATAGACTCCATGTCTTTAGACTGGACCTTGCAATGTTTTTGTTATTTAGTTGGGAGTAGGCATTTTTTCCTTGTGTTCATTGCTTACTCTCAGATCGATTGCGGTTTTCTGTGCTGAAGTCTGTCAAGAGTAACAAGCTGTAGAACTACGTTGTAAAACATTCTATTCAACATTTCCCTTCGTCAGCAACTCAGTTTCCCTCTCCCAGAGATGGGCTTGTTGTTTCATCTGACGTGGCTTTTAGAACAACACCTGGGTCTGCAGGATTGATCTGGAGAACGTGTGCAAACACCGATCATGTGTGTATGTGTGTGTGTGTGTTTCTTGATAGAAAAAACACACATGATGAATCCGAAATGTATTTATGGAGTGTTGCATTCGTAACTGTGAGTATTTACATAAAACCGCTCTGAATAACGCCCCTGAGCGGGCGGACAGAAGCTATAGGCAGGAGGTGGGACCCTGAGTGTCTGGTTGGTCTCCGTTGGCGCGGCGTCGATGGCGCGCCGCCCGGCTCACTGCGTCAACTCCCCGCCACGCCAGTCAGCAGCGCACCGCTAAGTAGGTCAGTCTGCAGCGCTACTACGGCAGAGGCAGAGAAACGAGAGGAGGAGAGGATGATGGGGGGGCGAGGAGGAGAGGGAGGAGCAGTACGGTGCGTGACTGTTACACCTCGGTAGCGTCGCCTGCATGCACCAAAACGGTAAACCAAACCCCCAACCCGACCGGCGGTCGGAAAAAACAGGACTGTTAGAGGCGTGTCCCCATCGGTAGGTGATGGCAGTGTGGTTCCATTCAGACACAGAGCATTGTTCGGCCGTCGGTACAGCCGCATGGCAGGTGGCAGCTCTCAACAGGAGCAGAGAGACGGCTGCTCTCACGTCCCTGCCAAAGTCTAAGTCAGTCCGGGCATCATCAGACCCTGTGTGGTTCTTTCAGACCAATAAATGTGACCAATAAACAAATATATATTTGAATGTTCCCCCGCGTACTTCATCAGCACTGCACCAACGCTCCCGAAAAAAGGCTGGACGAGTTCTGGAATCGTCCGGGGGCAGCTAGCGAAGCCAGCCCTGACCCTGCCACGCTGCCACTGCATAGAGAGGCTCCTGAAGAGCAGGGGGGATGGGGGGCAAGCAGGAAGAGAAGCTGAGAAAAAAGGCCATGATCCTGAAGGCTGAGGGCAACAGTCACCATGCTGCCCTCACTGCCCGCCGTGCTGCCCGCCCTCACTGCCCGTCGTGCTGCCCTCACTGCCCGCCCTCACTGCGCTCACTGCCCGCTGTGGGGCCAAGGGAAAGACACCAGGATGGAGAAGCAGGGCGGACAGGCCACCGAGATTTCAACCGCCGCAGACCATGCTTCCTGATTTTGTTAATTAAATGCCCTCCTGGCACAAAACACCTGCCTTGTCCGACCCTGTTACGATATATAGGATTTTATGAACCCAGGGCTTTGAATCCTGAATGCTTACTGGCTGATAGCCATGGTATATGAGCCAATATACCACGGGTATGACATCACATCAGTTTACTGCTCTGATTGCACTGATAACCGGTTCATAGAAGAAATAAGGCACTAGAGGGTGTGGTGTATGGCTAATATACTTATTGTTTAAAGAGTATGTTCTGTATATATGAAGGATGGAATGGTGCTGGGAGACTCTGAAGTTTAATTCTGTCAAAGCTGAGATATACTGTACAAATATCAGAGCGCTGAATTATTACATAATCAACACTGTGAAAATGAAAAGATGAAGATACCTTTCAGAAAAAGTAATCTCACAATGTCTTGTTTAAAGAGTCTTAAGCCGTTGCATCTTGTTGATCAGTGTAATGAGCTATCAATGACATCATCATTGTTCTGTTAAGAGTTATTTAGCTAGAAGATTGGAACACGTGTGATGTAGGCCAGTGTTTGTCTACTGACCTCCAAACACTATGCATCTCAATAAAGACCGAGGTCTTCTACAGGTAAAGCTGCCGAATGCAATTGGAATCAACCAGGTGATTTTCCTCCGTCATTGGTTTGCTCAGAGCACATACACGCCAAGTCTCTTTTCCACGACAGACACAAACACTCACAGGCTGCACACACTGCCAGTTTCTCACCAAACACACACACACACACACACACACACACACACCCTCCTACGACTTCACGCAGGCCTGGGGAGGTCGTGCTAACGCCCCCTCACTGTGAACACCACCTCCCTGATGCCATGAAGGCCATTACTGCAAATTAAACCCCTGCCTTCCCTGTTCCTTCTCTCCCTAGGACCCCTCCTGGAGGAGCAGGGAGCTAGCAGAGCCTGACTGAGGGAGAGACATTTGAGCGGTCATCCTTACTTTATTAAGACCTGTGGCCGTGTCAACTGCAGTTAAAGTCAACAGTGTTTAATTGAATTGCTTTTATCGGCCCAGTTTCTCTTTCTCACCCCCAGACCATCAAACTGTGCTGTGAATTTGAGTAGCCCTCCCACTCCGACGGGGGAGTTAGACTGCAGAGGGAGGGAGGGAGGGAGGGAGGGAGGGGGGGCCCACATTTCCGTAATACTGACTAACGGCGTTCTGGGATAAATATGGTGGATGTTATGTGGGAACTCACCATGCCTTGGAAATGGATGTGTATGTGTTGCCTGGCAACCAAAATGCATTGTTTACACTTTGCAGTGTATATTTTTAGAGATGTGGATAGTCAGTGAACAAACATGTTATTTCACAGTTCTCTGAACATTTTGTTAGGAAATGTTCTCATAACACACAAGCTGTACGGTCATTGTGACAATGATAAAATGTTTGCAAGAAACAAATTACCTGAAGATTGTTCCCAATGAACATTGCTCTCTTATTTTGCACTAGGGTCTAATCTTGTTGAACAAAAATATAAATGCACCATGTAACAATTTGAAAACAATGTACTGAAATACTGCCTGGCAAACACGAAACCTGATTAATCAGTGAAGAATACGCTCCAGAGTGCCAGTGGCCATTGAAGGTGAGCATTTGCCCATTGAAGTCAGTAGTACTTTTTCGACATCCCAAATTGTTAGTTATGTTATTCTAAGTTAGTAGTGGAAGCTGTCCCCAAATACCAGTATATGCTTTACCTAGGGAACAATTTTACATACGACACAACACATTTGGATACAATGAAATGACATCACAGTCAGACACAAATGTCTTTTATAAAACAGCTTGTTTCTATTGTGGTCCTGTTAGAAATACATGATAACATAAGACATCCAATTTGCGTATCAAGCTTGTTGGTCTGAGAAGATACCCTGTATTCTAACTTGGTTTTCACACAATACACCCATTGTCCCAATCAAGGACTTCTAATCAGGAACTGCTTCAGATCTGGGACAGAGGATGTGAGTATAGGTAACCAGCACAGTGGTTCTCAGACCTCTTCTGGGGTTGTGCACCAGAGCTAGCGCAGCTGTATGAACTTGTCTACCAAATATCAGGCCCTTGATTACTGGATTCAGGTCAGCTGTTTCAGGGCTACGACTGAATATGGTGACGTCTGGGGGCCCCCGGGAGAAGTTGGAGAACCTCTGGAATAGCAGACAGAAACAGAAATTGTGTGGTATCTCTGCTGTGTTGTTCCCCCCTCCCCTCCACTGTGCTAACAGGAAGGTTTCATCCAGGAGCAAGGTGGAGCTGATTGATAACACGGCCAGAGCCACTTAAAGCTGAGAACGCCCCTTTATTACAACGGCTTACAATATTCTTCACAGGCCCCCTTGTTTTTTGTCCTTTAAACGGGAAAAACAACGAATGTAGAATATTTGTCTAAGTTCATAATTCGCTTGTAGTTACTGTTGGACTGTCTTTCCATGCACACAACTGTCTCACTCAGATCAGGGTGAAGCTAGCACGAGGGCAGCGTCAGAGGGTTACACTGCTCTACGCCCACTAAAGCGATTTGATAGAACTTGAAATAATAACTGTGAAATAATGATTATCTGTGTGAAAAAGGAATGTTCCGTCACAGCAAGAGCACAACATTGGGGAACGCCAGTCGACCCTGTTCTCCCTGAGTGAGAGAGTTGGGTGCTTAGATAGACAGTCCAACAGTTACTTACGATTTACGAACTTTCCACAAATCTTAGACATTTGTTGTTATTCCCCTTTAAAAGCGCATCAGCCTGTTGGTCAAATTCATCACACTTCTCCTCAAACACAAACACTTGCAATGATGACAGGTTCAATAAATCACCTAAATAGTAGGTGCAGGTGTGTGTGTGTGTGTGTGTGTTAGAGGGAGGGAAAGAGAGAGGAGGGAGAGGCAGTGCATGACAGGTAGTGTATCATGGACATTTTCCACTGACAGTTTAACGTAGTCCTAGCACATTCGTAAAACTCACTCTCCTTTAAAAACGCATTTGTCTGTCAGTCGAAGCGTGCTACACGTCCTGCCGCGCAAAAACCTCCGTCGATAAAAGTTAAGGCGGTCATTTTCAGTAAAGTCCTATTTTTTCGAGGTAGTGCTCAGACAGAAACAAACCAATGTTTGGGTTGAGGCGTTCATTCCGAGTGGTTAAGGGCCAGCGTTTGACTGAGACACCCAAAGCGTGAAACACGTGCCCGTCACTGGGATTGAACCCGCGAGCGTGAATGGCGGCGTGCCCCGTTTCTTTGCCCGTCCGTCACCTCCGTCCACCGCGCCGTAGGGCGAAGAGGTGCCAGGACAATGTTGAGGGTTCAGGCGTTGGTAGTCCAGGCCAGATTAGGCCATTGCTTTTAGGTTCTGGCTTAGATGAGCCCTTTGAAGCTCCACCGCTTCGATTTTCACGTCTGTTGCTGCAATTAACATTTGACCGTTTTCAAAGGCAGGACGGGTCAAAGCACAAACAGGCCTCCTCTTTATCAAAGAGGGTGGATAACTGAGTGGTTTGATCAGAGGTCATCGTGTTGCTGTTCTTAGCCAGTTTTGTCTGCTTCTTCTGGCCTTGGCCCAAATTGCATCTTACTTCATCAGGATTCCAGTCAAAGTAGTGCACTATGTAGGCAATATGGTGTCATTTGGAACACAATCACGGTTCACTCATGTTTGTGTGGTCCAGACCATTGAAAGAAGAAGAAGGAGAAGTGATCCTTTGAACAAAGCAAGAGCCCCATTGGTTGAAACATTGTTGTCATGGGTTACATAACAGCCCTTAATCTAAAAACCTGTCTGACATCATCGATTCATAGAGCTGCATGGAGGCTATAAATGTCTCTAAAACCACTGTTCCATAATGTACGGTGCTTTTGTACACTCACATTTGTGTCATGCAGCAGACGCTCTTATCCAGAGCGACTTGCAGTGAGTGCATACATTATAATCCAGCTAGGCACGCAGGCACACAGAAATGCGTGTTGTCACCTGGACGTCGCAAGGGGGAAGGAGAAAAAAAGCAGAGCGTTATGTAGACATCAGTGATAGGACAGACCATGTGAGGATAAGACAGAGCCAAGGGACTTAGTGTGTAGAGAGTAGAGGAGAGGGTCAAGGACCGAGCCTTGGGGAACACCAGTAGTAAGAGGCAGACACCAATCCTCTCCATGTCACCTGGTAGGTGCGGCCTGCCAGGTTGGATGCAGACCAAGAATAAGCAGAGCCTGAGATGCCCAGATCAGTGAGGGCGTAAAATAGGATGCTCTGATTCACAGCGTCGAAGGCAGCAGAAAGATCAAGGAGAAGGAGAACTGAGGAGAGAGAGTTTGGTTGGGCAGTGTGAAGAGCTTCTGTTACACAGAGGAAAGCAGTCGTGGTGGAGTCAATCTTGACTGGTTAGGGTTGAGGAGATTGTTCTGAGAGGTAAGAAGAGAGTCGGGTGGAAACAGTGTCTTGGAAAGGAAAGGCAGGAGGGACACCGGACTGTAGTTTTTGACATCCGAGGGGTCAAATGTTGGTTTCTTTTAGAGGGGAGCTACTCTGGCTGTCTTAAAGTCCTCTGGGACACAGCCAGTGCTCAGGAAAGAGTTGATGAGGGAGGTGATTAATGGGAGAAGGTCTCCTGAGACGGTCTGGAGGAGGGAGGAGGGGATGGGGTCGAGAGGGCATGATGCTGGGCGGCCAGTCATCACTAACTGCAGGGATGTCATCTGGTAAGAGAGGGGGAAAAGCGGTTAATGAGAGGCCAAGTTCAGCATGTGATCGATCAGAGGGCCCTCAGGCTGAGTGAATGAGGCACGGATATCGTCAACCTTTATGGATGAAAAGTGGATGACAAAGTAATCCACGGAGAGGGAAGATGTCTGGGGAGGAGATGGTACAATAGATGAATAGTGCGAAATCTGAGCATTATTAATGAAGTATTCACACAGTTTTATGACAATATGAATGTATGTTTCATTGGAAGTTAATGTGCCTAGATAATGAGAACAATAGAGACAACTGTGTTTAGATTATCTCTCTGTAGGTTGCACTCTGCCGGCCCTCAGGAAGGTGGAATGTTTACATTGACCATCTGGCATGGGCGTTAACTTCTAGAAACATGATCTGTGCTATTTAGAAACACCCTTAATGTATAGGCTAGCTGGCAACCATCTTTACAGTGACACGACAATGGAACGTTCACCGAACGACATCTGTGCTGCAATTTTCCAATAAACTTGAGCGAACATCTCCCTCAATTTGTCACGGGTTCTACATTACTTGACCACTATACTGAACCGCTGATTTCTTACAATAGCCAAGTTCCAATGCAGCACGCTGCCAATCTACTGAAACTGAAAAATGTAAATATTTCATGTATGTATTACATGAGATATTTCAGATTTAATTTTTGTTTTCAATAAATTGTCACAAAGTTAATACATAATAATATAATTTAATTAATTATAGATTACGCCTTAAACTCTTTAAAGTGAAGGGGGTCTCTTTTCCATATGCGTTGTACATGCACTGGTCAGTATTGGTTGCAGATGCTATCATTACAATGTCCAGTGTTCCAACCATAAACTGATTTCTGAAAAGGTCCTTGTTAAAGCAAATGTATCTGACCAAACAACAAGGAAAATATGACATCATTCCCATTCTAAGTGCGTAATACCCCCTATATTATTGCAAACACGCTGCTACAAACTACTGCTTCCACCCAAACCACTTCTAACTACTACGGGTCTTTTGATTAGTGTGCGACGTCTCTTAAAACAAATCTTCTCGCCATCCCTTCCATTGTCATGGAAACAATGGGTTCTCTCTGTAATCAAAGGGTCTATTGCTCCTCCAGGGCTCTCTAGTCAGACCCTATCAAGATGAACGAGGCAATACACTACTTAACTCCATAGAGGCAGCCATAATGTACTTAGTTTTCCGCACATCTGGAGAGGCACACATAGCGCCAGTCTAATCAGGGAAATCTACACTGTAAAAAAAATCCTAATTTTACAGAAAATAACGCTCATATTTTTACAGTGGTTTTCTGTTTTTTCAAATTGTATACAAAACTCTGTAAAATTATGGACATTATCTGTAGATTAACATTCCAACTGTTATTTTAAGTAATACGCCAATAATGACAGATTACATATATTCCACCTTTTTTTACATAACAATTACAATATAATTTATACTGTATTTTTTCTGTTTTCTGAAATGACTGATAAATGCATGTAAAATGACAATAAATATTTGTAATTAAATATGTAGCCCATTATACAAAGGTTTATGTCCATTCTAACAATTTAACAATTAGTTTTATATTTATGTGTAGCCTACTTATACGTTCAAACTCTGTAATTCTAGGTATAAATTTAGCAAAGTTTTTTAATTACATCAAACATAATGTATAGTTGTCTAGCCAGTAGGGGGAAAAAAGAGTAAAGAATATTAATGATACTTTTGATATTTTGACAAAACGCAGTCAAGTCAACTTTTTTTATGTAGTGCTTTAAACACAACACAGTTACAGAGAAAATGGTAAACAGAGATGAGAAAAGCACATCATTACACATGCACTCATATGGCATACTAACAGCTTAAAGTATTTGTAATTATGTTACCTGACTAGAATGTGAATGTGTTATGTATATAGTAATCTCATGTTCATATCAGTGCCCAGAGGAAGAGTGTGTGAGAGAAAAAAGTCACACTGAGGCATACTGACACTACTGAAACGAGAAAAAGCAGTACATGGAAAAAAAGTTTTGAAAGTACCGGAACGTATCCCAGTATGCACTGGGTGGAAAGCAGCATCACAGAGCTAACACACTTAATTCATCGAAATGTGCGTGTCTTGATATTATGGAAATCAGAGTCCCTGGAAGAAACACAAGGAGAACATGCAAGCAACACCCAGAAAGGACCAGGGTTGAAGTTTAACCCAGGTCCTTCTTGCTGTGAGGTGACAGTGCTAACCACTGAGCCATCATGCCACTGCAAGCACTAATACATGGGCCACTCAAGTACCACATTATTATAGTGTTGAAATGAAGGATCATGCATGCATTGTCAAACTGGACAGTGGCTGTTGAATTGACCATGCTGGTCAGCCAGGCCAGTGTTCATGGCGGAACTTTGGAGCTCTGGCTTAGAGCCAATCCATACAAATGTTGTCTTTGCTTACATCACTAACTAAAATCCATTTAAGACTGTCACTGTCTACATTGAGATGTTCCACATTTTCATTTACATTGTCCCTTATCAGGGATGGCTAATGGCCTAACCACTGCGGTCAGCACCTTGGACCTGGCTGGCCCAGAGCTATGCCGAACAGTAAAAACTTCTTGTGGGGAAATAGCTTTGCAATGGCCTGACTCATTCATGCAGTTAAATACAAGTCTGAAGATAAATGTTGTAACTTGTATGGAATTATGGCAATGTTGAAAATTAGTGTTGCTATGGGCAGAGGCTTAACCCTAAACTATCAGGTGGTGAAAAACTGCAACACAGTTGGCATTTTGGCATAAGAGTGGTTCTAAAGGAAACGTCAAGTGTTTGTTAAAATGCATGAGGGTCATTCTATGGGCTACATGAATGTAACTGTAATGTCACCGAGATGTCAATCCAGCCTTAGCTTTTCATGTAGGCCTACATACAGTATGTCATTTGGATACATATGCAGTGTTTATCTGTAGCTGTTTTGTGGCAGTGGTGGCTGTAAGGAGATTTTTGCAGACCCAGTATAACTGTTGTCCAGTACATATATATTGTATATGTATAGTGTGTGTGTGTGTGTGTGTGTGTGTGTGTGTGTGTGTGTGTGTGTGTGTGGTATTAACAAAACGTTTAAATTTTTATTCATACACCGCAATGAAAACAAATAAAACTAAAAAATGCTATTATTTTCTTTTAAAACAAGTAATCTTTTCCTATAGTTGGAATGTTTTAACGCTGAAAATATTTATATTGGTTGTCTCACCGTATTGCTTTGAGCATGATTGGTTAATCTGACTGTCATCCAGGAATCTGGCCAATGACAACTGTGCGCGGCTCTAACCGGTCAAGTTTGAAAAGACGTCTGTTTGAGTGGGTATGCTGCTGCTGGGCTATTCTAGTCAGTGCACTAGACTTACACAACACAATTCATGGTAAGTGAATCAGATTTAATGGTGTAAATTCATTAGAGATACACATGAACACAGTTTTCTAACAGCTGTTGTCATCATGTTAATGACCGATTCAATGTGATTGTCTATTTGTATCAAGCTTGTAACTAGCTAACTGGCCAGGCTAGCCTAGCTTGAGTGGAAAAAACGTGGCTAGCTGATGAAAAGTAGCTGTCATACTTTTCTTAAGTCGGTCACTCTGCCAGTAATAACTCCGTGTTTTATGGCAGCTTACATTTTTTAAAATACTTTTACCTTAAACTGTTTGTAGAAAAAGAGGTTTCTGCTATAGCTGCTAGTTGGCCAATTCACTCATTTATCTTAGCTAGGCTATCTAGCTAACATAAATATCTAGTGAGTTTTCAAGGGAGTTAACTAGCTGGATGGCTTAATATTTTGTTGTAGTACATGCATGTTCTAATTACATATATTATCATTTTGAAATATAGCTGTAGTTTTGATTTACCCTACTCCATGGATATTATACTATTCGATGTTGGTTATGGATGTGTAAGCATCAAGTTTTCAGGTTTATGGAAAGCGTTGCAGTTTACTTGCTAACGTTATCATAGAAGACAACTAGCCATTATGAAACGACAGGGATAGGGAGATATTCACAGCTTCTTCACATAAATATGTCAAAATATGGTGGTTAATAGTGAGTGGATATCATAGATTAATTTTCTTCCTGCAGGATCTTGCCACTGCCTATCCCACCCTAGTTAGCTTGATCAGCTTGGTCAGATATGATCTATTTTATGTCAACACCTGTTCTTTCCATCCAAAATGTGAACCAAGAAATACACCTGTTATAAGTTAATGAATCAAAATGTATGTAAAGTTCCATGTTCTTAAATACAGAATATATACATTAACTGATACAATTTCTAATTACAGAGACATGCTCATCAAGGCAAGGTGATGATTGTCAGTGGGGAATGTAAGTACAAAAACCATACTCAGAGGATGAATGTGATTGTGAAGGAGACATTTTTAAGAAATCATTTTTTCTTTGTGTGTTTTCCCCTAATGATCCTGTTGTTTTGGGAATGAGAAGTCTCCTGCCACAATATCTTCAAAGGCAATGAGTATTCATGTCATCCTGACATAAAGACAGTGAATGTATACCATGTACACTAGTGGCCAAATTATTTCCAGTTCGTCTGTACATGTTAATTTTATTTGTTTTTTCAAGAATTGACAATAACCTTTTTGTGGGAGGAAACGTGATCACAGAGGCAGAACATGCAAACTCTGCACAGAGGCACCAGTCTGGCTCAAACCCTTCAGACAATATTTTACTCATCTATGCTGTTCTTCAGATATTAGGATTTGTTCAGGATAGACAAACACTTCGCTGGCTACACAATTTCCTCATCTTTTCACTTGACGAAAAAAGAAAGTTATCGTCACCTGTATTGATAGTTATTGTATAAATGCCATTCACGAATGGCTAATAAGCTGTTAAAATGGCCAGTGGCAAAAGCCATAAAGTTCATAGATGCTATTTGTGGTGAGGGTAAACTTAATAAGAAGCGTTAGTCAGTTTAACACAATGCGTAATGGTGTCTAGTGAAATATTACTGGCTAATAAGCTGTTAAAATGGCCAGTGGCAAAAGCCATACATTTCGTAGATGGTATTTGTGGCGGAGGTAAACTTAATAAGATTTGTTACTCAGTTTAACACAATGCTAAATGGTGTCTAGCGACATATTGAAACTTGGCGTGATGTTAATGATCTACAGTAATGTCGAAATGCTATACCATGTGGGAACCCACCCGGGTTCGAATCCAGGGAGGGCATCAACAATCATCACTTTTTATTGCGGGCCGGCTGAACTTGGCTTGCCTGCTTTCTTTTACCTTGATATGATACGTCTGTGATAATTGTTCATTGTTGTGAATCCACGTCTTCCTTCTTTTGGTGATTCACATTTTTCTGTCAGGAGTGCTGACATGCATTAAGTATGTTTAAAGAAATTGTAAAATATGAAATCCTCCTTTTTAAGGACTTTTCAGTGAATCATAGTGTGTCCTTATTTTCTGTTTTTTCCCCCTAGCTACACCAGGGATGGATCCAGCTGATTACTGGCAATTTAGAGGAGGATTGTTCTTTATCTGCTATATTGCACTGTCACTTCTGGTACAGATTCATTGACCTTTTGTGCTATGTTTTGATTTCATTTTATTTGTAATTAAGTTTCCAATTGCACTTTAATTGAAACAGTGAAACTCTTATAGATGTATCAATTTCTTTTGTATTTCTTCAGTATGTTTTCAGTTGAGGATATTTCACAGTAATCTTAAAGCTTATATTTTATGAGAATTTTAAGAAACCTACTGTTAACCAGTACAGTAGTTTTAAATATTCAATTAATTTAAGGTTTGTAATTCTACAAAACTGGATTCATTATTGTATTTTAGATTGTACATTTTTAACATTACTTGACAAATTTAAAGATTAAATCTAAACACAATCAATGCAAGTTAAAGTTTGAGGTGATTTTAATTTTGTCTTCCAAAATTATTTTACAATCTTGAGCATGTGTTAACACTTTATTGAAGGTGTTTGCTTGTAATAATTTAGGAAAAATCTGCTAAAAAAAAGTTTCTCACCAAAACCTTTTATGAAACTGTCTGTAAATTTATTGTTTGAGATTATTTTAATTTTTTCTTCCAAAATTATTTTACAATCTTGAGCATGTGTTAACACTTTATTGAAGGTATTTGTTTGTAATAATTATGAAAAAATCAGTAAAATAAACATTTTTCTCTGCAGAACTTTTAGTGCCACCCCTTTATTGAAGGTGTTTGATTGTAATAATTAAGGAAAAATCTGTAAAATAACAGTTTTTCTCTGCTGAACTTTTAGTGCCGTCCCTTTATTGAAGGTGTTTGCTTGTAATAATTTTGGAAAAATTTGTAAAATAACAGTTTTTCTCTGCTGAACTTTTAGTGCCGCCCCTTTATTGAAGGTGTTTGCTTGTAATAATTTTGGAAAAATCTGTAAAATAACAGTTTTTCTCTGCAAAACCTTTAATGAAAATGTCTGTAAATTTATTGTTTTTGCCCTTTATTTGTATTAGGATATTTTACTTTACTTTTAGGGTATTCATTTGGCAGCCGCAGCTGCCAGTCATTTACCGTTTTTTTACAGTTTTTTTTTTTTACAGGCAGACGCTTTACAAGCAGCTGTTCAGGGAGAAACGGCAAACCTAATGCTCAACAAGTGATCCACTGGGCAGCAGGGAGTGTTCAGACGTATCGTGATGGGCTATGATCTACCATACGTTTCATTGCTCCGTGACTCATCCGCCTGTCCATTGTTGTTAATGCGCCATTATGGCAGGTCCAGCCTAACTTACTGGTGTTACATTGAGCTGACTGAGCTGACATTCAGTCATTTGTGCAGTGTTCAGTCGTGTTTTAGCCTGGAGCAACATGGAATTTGATGCTGCAAAAGTCACAGTAAATAGGCTTGGTTCAGCATTTGTTGTCACTGTTTACAGTACATTAGTTTTACTTTGGGCTAAAAACAGTTGCGTAACTGAAAACTGTTGTTCCAGTTGATGGTTAAATAAAGTTGATTTTACTTGACATAGTTAACAGAGATATACCACTGGACACTGCATGATGTGGTCTTCTAGTCTCTGGCCTTCTACCTTGGTTGAGCTCATGGGCAAGTCACTAGAGCGCACCGAGGAACCAAGGCACCGAGGCACAGCAACCAAGTTCTGTTACTAACCCCCTGAACCTGGGCGGGGGGCCGGCCTGTTCATCCACGAGCATGATTCAAACCCTGGTCTAAGAATGGGGGTCACTAGGCCTGGTACTGGTAGAGGTCTGGGCCTGGTACTGTAGGTCACTGGGCCTGGTGCTGTAGGTCACTGGGCCTGGTACTGTAGGTCACTGGGCCTGGTGCTGTAGAGGTCACTGGGCCTGGTGCTGTAGAGGTCACTGGGCCTGGTGCTGTAGAGGTCACTGAGCCTGGTACAGGTAGAGGTCACTGGGCCTGGAACTGTAGGGGTCACTGGGCCTGGAACTGTAGGGGTCACTGGGCCTGGAACTGTAGGGGTCACTGGGCTTGGTACTGTAAGGGTCACTGGGCTTGGTACTGTAAGGGTCACTGGGCTTGGTACTGTAAGGGTCACTGAGCCTGGTACAGGTAGGGGTCACTGGGCTGACAGGGACTATGGTGTAATTCAGGCTTTAGAGAGTCTTTAAGAGCCTGGTTCAGCTTGTATTTGGATACTTTTGGTAGTAAGACTGGGGCTTAACATAGTGTTCGATTGTTCAAAGGAACATTTAATCTTCAGTCTGGCCCGCTAGAATACATGGTCACTCTTGGAGGACACAGACACACACACTTTTGAATACACACACATTTGTACAAACCCACACACACACAGACATGCGTGTAGAGGCACACAGCTGTCACATCGACCACCGCAGGCACGTCTGCTGACAGCGTGTATGAAATCATGTTTAATTCAGCTCAGCTGTCTTCATCCTGTCTCTAGGGTGCAGACAGTGAAGCATGCAGAACACATCACTCCCAATCCAACACAATGGAACTTATGATTCAAGACACAACACTGTTAGACACTCAACAACATTTTGAATACGTACAAATCAAACATACAAAGTTTCGTTTGTCTCCGAGAGTTAACGAGCGCTGCTGAAAAAGGAGCCCAGTGTTCATGTTTTTCACAGGTTTGTCCACCACGCTTGCGGTGTGACCGGAACTGTAACACCAGGAAGTTAAATAAATTTACCACGACTTACTGTCTTGCAACTGTACTAAGTGTGTGCACAAAGTGGAAGACATCCTGGTCCAGTGTTCATCCTGGTCACTGGCATTCCATCACACAGCCTTGGACCAGAAGCCAAAATAAACTGCACCAAGTCTGTATAGATTGACTCATCCAGCCTTATCCATCTCAACGAGTCCGTTTGTTGAGTCGACATTCAACATTACAGAAATATTTCCAAAAAACCAACAACAATGCCCCCCGGAGATATGTGCAGGAGAATAAGGAAGTGAACTACTTCTTGTTTGGAGTTGGTTTTGTGACAGAGCCCAGGCAGGTTCCTTTGGCCACAGATTGGCAGTGGCTTGCCAGGGCTCATTTACCGAAATGACAAAGGAAAGAGTGTCGTCTTTGTCATGCAGTAGACTGATCTGGTTCCAACCAGCAAGCCGCGAGCCTGGAGAGATAAGCAATGACATTACGAAGTAATAAATCACCATCGCAGCCCTGTTTACTCATGGAAGCAACCTGTAAAATGCTGTGCTCTATCGTTTTTTTTTTTCATTGTTTAGCTCAGGAAAAGCCCGGGCTTGGCAGGGGAAATGTGCTGATAAGACCTTTTCGTTATCGAGTTTAGAGATCGCGTCTTTCTCCAGGGCTGTGTTAGCTGCCAATGGGGAACCCTTTGCTCTTGGTCTACTTTAGTTTTATGTAAAATCAAATCTCAGTACACAGTCACCGCTTAGGGATTTATATATATACAGCTCCAGAATAAATTTAGAGATCACTGCACCTTTTTCTTTCCTTTCCAAAAAAGTTGAATAGGAAAGTTTTGAGGGAGGAACAGAAGCATTCAATTTGCAGTGGTCTCTTAATTTTAACCCTTCTGTTCCTCACTCAAAACTTTCCTTTTCAACTTTTTTGGAAAGGAAAGAAAAAGGTGCAGTGGTCTTTTAATTTTTTCCGGAGTTGTATATATAAAACAAAGTACAAGCAATACTTTATAATATACATTATAGAAGTGTTTCTTTGGATACTGTGTTCCAAGACGTGTTGTTAGTCATACCTGCCTGCTAACAGTTCTGTCTGAAAATGATCTCTGCACCTCCGTAAGAGTTTCCTCACGTTCACATTGCTGTCCAAATTATCCATTCATCTACTCACAGGTTTTCTTCTCCATGTACTAGCCTGGCATTTAGTGTGGTACTGTGTGGGTTATTTTAAGCACAGTGGTTAGGCTGTCAGGACATGTTTCGACCCGCCGTGGCTGTAATTGACAACCGCAACTGGTCGGCTCGTACGCTGCAGATGAGACAATATGTTTTTTTTTTCTGAGGAATGTGAAATTAGGCATCAACATTATTATTATCCAAGTGAATGCCAACAGAAAAGCTAAAACATGTCTGAATTAGCACACTAGAATATGACCCAAAAGTCAGCCCATCTGCATGCCAGCCATTTTTGACAGAACGGACGACCAGTCCTCTTGACAAGAATAATCACGCACAGACTATATCTTCTGGTGGAGGAATTTAATTGTATGCATTTATTCATCAAAATAACATTTTAATTAAAACATTAAAGTCACTGTTATTTTAATATGTTGGTACAGCTTAATAAAAGCAGTGAGGCACAAGAGTCAGTACTGTGGATTCACTCACAAGTAAATGGACTGACTGAATATTTGTTGTAATAAGAGTCGGTGACTCTTGTTGAGTGTCCTTTGTTTAAATCTTTTATGAGTAAGCACATCGTGAGTCTGTATAATCCAGAGTCAAATTCCTCGTATGTGTACACATACATACCTGTCGAATAAAGCTGATTCTGATTCTAATATTTGTTGTCCAGCAGTAACGTGAGCCTGCTGTCCACATTAGCAGCACGGGGCCACCAGCTCTCTGTGTGCTTTTCTGAAAAGTGGGCATAGAAGTTGTTTAGCTTGTCTGGGAGTTAGGCTTCCTGTTTTTCTTTCATTTATTTTATTCATAAAGTCTCATCAAACAGTGACTGCTCTGTATCCTTGTTATGGCGTTTTTGCGTCTTTGATTATGATGCAAAGGTCGTAGCTGTCCGGCTTGCTCTCAGATGTCTCCTCTTGCCCTGTAGCTATTGTGTGCTTTCAGTTTCACGCAGGATGGTGTTCTCCTCAGAGGCCTCCCAAAAAATTCTCAATTTGCCCGTTGAAAACGGTCCAGCGGATTCCAGTTGCCCGGACCGATGCTGCATGCTCTTCACCTCTCGCTGAGGGGCTTGTAGCAGTTCTGAAATGCAGCATGTTTTCTCTCTAAGCACGTCGGGGTGCACCTACCTCACCTTCCTCAGATTCCTCTTGTTAGTCAGCCAGCACAACTCTGTGTTTAGTTTGACCTAAGGTGAAGTCAAAATGTCACGGGTATGAATGTGTGATCTGCATGTGTGGTGTGGTGTGAGCGTGTGTGAAATGGAAATTCTTTCTCTTGCATATGCTGGCTTTGCCCTGGGACTACCTGGGAGGTTGTGGTGACAGCCAGAGATCAGTCATTATTGATAGCGGCAGAGCAGTTAAAGGTTAAGTGCCTTCCTTGGGTTTACAGACTTCTCAGCGTGTTGGCCCAGGGATGCGAACAATAACCTTTAGGTTACTGAACCTACTGCTTGGCTACCTGCCACTCATTCCGCATTCAGTCTGAGATTTAAAGGCCAATCCAGCTCTGAACAAAACTCTTTCCCAGTCACAAGAGGATGAGACAACGGCTATGATGTCATTGCGGCGGGGAACTCATGGAATTGGAATTAGTGTACTTGAAAAGTGCTGCAGCCGTCAATGAACCATGTGAAGAGAGAACCTTCATGATACCGACTCTCAGATGCATGACTAAGAGCACCTTGGGACCAATCAGGTTTAACAGTCTTGCTCAGGGACAGAACAACATTGTTCCTCACTTTGTCGGGTCAGGGATTAGAACCAACCACCTGTTGTTTACCAGCCCAACGCTCTTGACCACTAGGATACTCTGCTGCCACTTGTGTGTGTTGCACGTCTGTCTGCCAGAGAGACACATAGAGAGAGAAGGACAGACCAGAGAGACACATAGAGAGAGAAGGGCAGACCGGAGAGACACATAGAGAGAGAAGGGCAGACCAGAGAGACACATAGAGAGAGAAGGGCAGACCAGAGAGACACATAGAGAGAGAAGGACAGACCAGAGAGACACATAGAGAGAGAAGGGCAGACCAGAGAGACACATAGAGAGAGAAGGACAGACCAGAGAGACACATAGAGGGAGAAGGACAGACCAGAGAGACACATAGAGAGAGAAGGACAGACCAGAGAGACACATAGAGAGAGAAGGACAGACCAGAGAGACACATAGAGAGGCCAGACAAGGACAGAAATCAGCCACTGTGTGTGTGTATGTGGGAGGGGGGGGCATTTATTTGCAGTAATGGCCTTCATTGCATCAGGGAGGTGGTGTTCACAGTAAGGGGGTGTTAGCACGACCTCCCCAGGCCTGCGTGGACTCGTAGGAGGGTGTGTGTGTGTGTGTATGTTTGTTGTCACCATGCTTAAGCATTTGCTGGGAGGGAGAAGGGCTCAGCTATAGGTATCAGTCTGTGTGTGTAGATCTGTTGTATGAGCTTAAGAATGGCAAAGCGGACTAAAGCAGGAGTCGATCACTGTCAATGCACCAGCAGTTCTTGGCATGACTCCACACTCAGTCACACATACAGACAGAACATCCATAATTCATACC
This sequence comes from Esox masquinongy, assembly GCA_016801175.1. NCBI lineage: Eukaryota > Metazoa > Chordata > Actinopteri > Esociformes > Esocidae > Esox > Esox masquinongy. The sequence goes on along the minus strand of JACXGI010006168.1, from coordinate 13,372 downwards.
AACAATTTAAGGCAGACAAAGAATGATACTCAGATCCCACAGGACACTAAGAAACAGCTGTGTGCTATCTCCTATATCTATATCTCATCAACTGTCTTTTCTATAGCTCCTCTATCGTCACTATCTCCTATATTACCACTATCTCCTATATCTATATCCTATATCTCATCAACTGTCTTTTCTATAGCTCCTCTATCGTCACTATCTCCTATATTACCACTATCTCCTATATGTCTATCCTATATCTCATCTGCTGTATTTTCTATAGCTCCTCTATCATCACTACCTCCTATATTACCACTATCTGCTATATCTCGATTATCTGGATTATCTCCTATATCGCCTCTATCTCCACTCTCTCGGCTATGGATTAGGGTTAACTGAATATTTTGTTGTGTTTTGTGCTTAGTTTTCTTTTTCAAGTGGACCTAACTAATTTTAGAAGTCTTCCTAAACCTTGTGCACTCTACATGTTGGCATTTTCCGCTCTGCGGGACAATTCTCAGCAACAACAGGTTTATCAAATGATGATTCAACTTCTGTAGGGCCGAGTCGTCCCTGACACTCTGTCTGCCTCTTTCTTTACATCCAAATAGGTTCTCATCGCTGTCCAGGGACCTGGAAAGGAAATATCTCCAAGATCAGTCTGCTTTTTTATCACAAGGAGGACCCCGGCCTAGCGGTTAGCGTTGCTATCTGAAATGGCCTTGACACAGATCCAGGTGGCTCACCTGCGTTGAAGCACCTGATTAGCCTCTGACTGCTACCAGCTTATCTGGTCCTGACAGATTGGTAGAACAGGACAGTCCAGGGCTTCTGTTACCAGCTGCCAGCATTCTGCTTCCTGCCACAAAGGGGCTGACGCCTTTTAAGTCTCCCAGGCCTTCTGCAATGTCTAGGCTTGTAAAGTCACCTCATCATACACTTGAATAAAACTTTATTAAACCCTGGGGAGGGGGAATTTCGTGTAACAGCAGCATAGCATAATAAAAAATTAACTGAACATAATAAGCTGGGGGCGGGAGTTATGAGTGGTGTTGGGTGGTGGGGGGTTTGGACATGTATATACGGTATCTAGCCAGACCTGATCATTGATTAGAAAGCGCATACCATGTTACCATTCCAAGACAAACTCCAGAGTCATTGGCACAGATTGTATTTAGAAGTTAAATTCAGTAGTTATTGTGGACATTAGACACACAGGCACACACACACACAGACTTTATTTTAAATATCAGAAATCTCCTCCAGTGGTGACTGATGGTGCAGCTTGATCTGAATAGTCATGGAAACAGCTCAGGTGGTAAATATGGTGTTAAACAGAGAGAGAGAGAGAGATTGGCCTCAGGGTCATGGGACCCACTATGACCTGTTGAAGTGATGAGCCTGTGTATTATGAAACGCTCAGATTCATGGGACCCACTATGACCTGTTGAAGTGATGAGGCCTGTATATTATGAAATGCCCAGGTTCAGGGGACCCACTATGACCTGTTGAAGTGATGAGGCCTGTGTATTATGAAACGCCCAGGTTTCCCGTCACACGGACGGAGGAGATGGCAGCTGTTGGAAGCCTAATGGGACGTGGCCACCGCGGGCGTTGACCTTATAACCCTCGGTTAGCAACATAGATAGGGTGACATTAGCCTCCTTTATGTGCCACTGCACATTGACAGCATGCACACACACACACAAACAAACACGCACAAATATGCACAAACACACACACACACATGAATGCCCACACACATAGAGATCATCAGGAGTGAGTGACATGGCTGCGCTGTGTGTTGAAACCCAAAGAAGAACCCCACCCTGTCATCCCTGGAACACAGCGATGACACAGTGTCTGGGCGAGTCTCATGTAGGAAGTGTTCTCTCTCACCCCACCTCTCTCTCCGTTTGTCTTTCTTTCTCTCCACCTCTGTGTCTATCTCTTTCTTTCTTTTTCTTGTCTTTGTCTATCTCTGACTCCTAGTCCCTACCCCCCTCTCTCTTTTTCTCTCTCTTTCTTCTGGAAGTGATTGCATACCTCCACTCGGGGGGCTATTTCCTCTGTCTCTGCCCCTCAGATGGCTTTTCTGTGTCTGCTGGGCCACACTCTGAGGTGTGGGATTGGTAACGCTTGAAATGTTAGTGTGTCTTGCCACGCTGTCTTCTGGGTTTTGGGGCGGTTTTTCCTTCTCAGAGGGTCTTGTGATGAGAGAGAGTCAAGCGTCGCTCAGCAGTATTCCCCTAGGGGGTTCATTTGGGACGGCGATTCACACCTGCTCGTATTTCATCAGAACTGAGACGCAGCTGGACGATCGGCGAGACGTCGTCTTCGGGTGGCGAGTTGATGACCGGTTCGCACTGGGCCCCTTTTGCCATCAGGCCTTGAGGTATCTATCCAGAGGGGAACTGAGGTCAGCTCATTCCTCCTCTGTCAGGAGCACCTTGTCCAAAAATGTTCCCAATATAATAAAAGTGTAATAGTGTTTGGCTTGGCATCCAGAAGTCGCATGCTGTTGGCACCAGTATGGAGAATTGCTTCAAAGATAAATTGATTTTCTGGGTGTGGGAAAGTGAAGGTGAATTTTAAATAGATTACCTTTTTGAAAAAATGTCAGTATTTTTCCTCCCAAATCCCTCCCTCCCTGCTTGCCTCCCTTTTCATCACCTTGATTCCTCCCTGCCCCCACCCTCCTCTTTCCTTCATCCCTACAGCCTACTGGCCCTGTCAGGCTCCACAGCCCGCCAGTTAATGGGTCTGTAGCCCCTCCAGGCACCAGCGATGTTGTTCATCAGCCTGGGGTCTGCGCTGCCCCCGGGTCTGTTCCTCTACGCACCGTGCCTGCAGGGTCACTATGTTTCTGGACGGCCGTGACAGTGAGGCTCGGCTGGGAATCTGGTGTGGCTGTCGCCTCTTGGCTAACCGGCACACCGGAGCCCACGTGGGCTTGACCGACAGTGCCGGGCTGATGCTCTTCTCGGTAACAGACCGCTAGACTGGACTGGAGCAGACATGTTAGGGCTGTAGGATTTGGATGAGGGCAGTGGGGTTAGTGCTGTAGACGTGGATGAGGACGAATAGATTAGTACTGTAGGAGGGGATGAGGACGAATATATTAGTACTGCAGAAGTGGATGAGGACAAATGCATTAGTACTGCAGAAGTAGATGAGGACCAAGGCATTAGTACAGTAGAAGTGGATGAAAACCGAGATATTAGCGCTATAGAAGTGGATGAAAACCGAGGTATTAGCGCTATAGAAGTGGATGAGGACAGGGGTATTGGTGCTATAGAAGTGGATGAGGACAGGGGTATTGGTGCTATAGAAGTGGATGAGGACAGGGGTATTGGTGCTATAGAAGTGGATGAGGACAGGGGTATTGGTGCTATAGAAGTGGATGAGCACAGGGTTGGAGTTGTACGGGGCAGCCAGGAGTGCCAGAGAAAGCAGGACGTGTTACCCGTTTGATCTGGGTTTCGACCACAAGGGGAAATTATTCAAATTCAAATTGTTATTACTTAGGCTTTAATAAGTGTTGATGGATGTTTTTTTTTATTTCAAGAGTTTACAAGGTGATGGTTAATTAAATTAATGGATTCAGAAGATTTCTGAAATCTACTGGCCCAGACTGATTTTTATTGGCCCAAACTGAATAAAAAAACACGATACAATTGTATTGTACAGAATTATTATTTGTAAATATCAAATCATCAGAATATTGATTTATACCACAGTTCTGCATGTGATGTAAGACATGAGCTGATACAAGCAATTGCTGTTTGCATAAATATGATGCAACATGCATAATTACTTTTTAATGAATACTTTTTGAAAAGAAGCGATGCAGACAGTTTAATGCGAGAACAAGTGAAAACTGAAGCAGGAAGAGTAACAAAGATGACAAGCAAATGTTTTAATATGATACTTTGAATATAAATGGAAAATTGAGCCCTGACTGTTTTTTTGTACTGGCCCGATATTAGGTCTTACTCTGCCCCAGCCCAGTGGGCCTTCGTTAATACTGAACCCTGCATGTTTGGTCTCATAGATCCCACAAGGTGACAGTGCCGCTTTTGGCAACTTAGTTTCAATGAGTATATTTTCAATGCTAATCATACACAAGAATCACTACAAGTAGGATTATGAATGATCATAGGAATAGCAGAATTCACTTAAACAACGAAAGTGGTATTGAATTCTGTTGTTCCTGGTGATGAGTTAACATGAACTTCTCAAAATCAGGTCATTAAAAGGCAAGATGTCTGAGGCAGGAAGCTATGGGGCACACGGAGCAGATACAACAGATACTAATGAAGCTGATGTGCCTGGCTAGCAATATGGCACCAAGCTGTGAGTAAAAATGACAAGGCCTGTCCATTCATTACTGGAAGACGACTCGGCAGGTCAATGTCCTGAGAGCTAGGCTAGCTTTCGCCTACCTCGCCTAGCCCTATCCCAACCATCCTAGCTCTGTCCCGGAACGTGCCAACTTCCTGTTTGCCCGTCTCGTCCTGGTTGAGGATGAGGCAGTGTCAAAGTCGTGGCGGAGCTGCAGTATCATGAAGATTGGGTCTGAGTGCCGCTGATAAGGATGGAGGTGTGGGGGGGGGGTTACGTGCCTGCTTTCCACAAGTGCAGATTGATCCGTCAATAGTCGCTTTGAGGGCAGGACATTTTGCATTGTTCCAATTTGCAGCACTGAAAATCTGAACTCTTACAGAGCATAAATAGCCAGCTCAGACAGCTACCCTAGACTTGTAATAATCCACACTGAACACCACTGTACACTTTCAGGCTATATGGTAAAACTGATCAGACGTTCACCTTGTGCCGACTGGTGTTGTCATGTCAGCAAAATGGGTCGTCGTTGGGGATTACAAACAGGTCCGTTTCGCTACAAGAATCTGCGGTAAGCACCACCGCTCTTCTTGGCCGAAGAGGAGCAATGGATGAGGTAGCTAAAGCACATCTCCCTAAACCATTTGGTCATGACGTATAAAGATAGAAAAAAAACCCGATTGGCCACTGCCAGTATTAACTTGTGATTGGGTCCAGTCCCATTCTTAAATCCCATTGGTTAAGTTGGACAAGGCATCTCTCCATTTGAAGTCAAGTTTTAGTTCCTGAATTGCAGTGGACTGAGATGGAACTGACCCTGTAACTCCTCAATCCGTGTGAACTGGCTCTGCCCATGCAACTAAGGAGACCCCTAACGTTTATAGGCACAAGAGACCATTAGGGGGGCCCCGACTGCTAAGGGGGCCCCCGACCGATAGGGGTGAGGGGGCCCCACATCAAATTTTGCTTAGGGCCCCAAAAGGCTAGAGCCGACACTGTTCCCATTTCATAGGCTTCTTTCTCCTAGTACATATGAGACATATACTGCACATATCCAGGCACTCCAGAGGGCGTAAGACAGGCCAGGGTATATTGGTCATATATTCTACACCCTTCTGGCCTTATTGCTTAAATATAATGTATCAAAAGTGCTCCAATGTTCAGAAGGCCTCTCCACTTAAGGCCTCATCAGCTATTCATTGAAGTCAGCCGAAATGGAGTTACATGCCAACTCACAGAGCCATTTAAATCAGACAGTGTAGTTAAAGGAGCAATGGGGACATTAATCGGCTGGGGGGTGGGGTGGGGCTTCACCCAGGGGCTTCCGGTGACAGTACCAGCGTGCAGGAACATGACATACTCTTGAGTTGTGATGCGCCAGAGGCCTTGTCACACTTTAAAAAGTCAGCATGGGAGAGTCACTCACTGACCCGCTGCCTGTGTTTTTGATGTCATGGGAATATGCCATGAATAAGCTTGTTCAGTCCTTATCCTGTACAGTACATAGGGATATAATCCCTATCCTGTTGAGTATATAGGGATATAATCCCTATCCTGTAGTGTACATAGGGATATAATCCCTATCCTGTAGTGTACATAGGGATATAATCCCTATCCTGTAGTGTATTTAGGGATATAATCCCTATCCTGTAGTGTACATAGGGATATAATCCCTATCCTGTAGTGTACATAGGGATATAATCCCTATCCTGTAGTGTACGTATGGATATAATCCCTATCCTGTAGTGTACATAGGGATATAATCCCTATCCTGTAGTGTACATAGGGATATAATCCCTATCCTGTAGTGTACATAGGGATATAATCCCTATCCTGTAGTGTATCTAGTACTGTGTCAAACACTCAGAACTGTAAATGCATCCTCAGTGTTCTGAAACAATCTTTGGGACTGCTGGTGATGTTCCACTTTTGGGAAATTACATTTTCAGAGCTCTACTAAACACGGACTGCACTTCCAGCGGTGAGAATGATTGGTATATAAAGCACTAGCTGATTGCCTCTTTAATTTAAAGCCGAAATCCTGATGAGGCGAAACAGGGCCCCAGTTTGCCCCACAGCTTTTGTTATCATTTTAGTTCTGTTGGCAAAACAGAGGAGCGGTTTATAAAACGCAGCAGTACCACATCTGCTGGGGCGTTATCACAAGTTCAGTTATGTCAGAGGGGGAAAACATGTGTTTGTTGTTTGAAATAACTTTGTTAAGGTTATACCCCAAGCAGTCATAGCTGTTTGACAAAGTATGGATCTTAGCTTTATCTCAGCATGGACAGATTAAGATTGATGAGCAATAGGTAGGGGATATTGTTAGAGGGGGGGGATACTAGGATAACTTTGAGGGCATATTTTCCTAAATTCATCAGGGTTATTTTGATGTGGGAATTTCATTTAATTTATTATCCGGATAGATGGACCATGGCAATAAAGCATGTTGGAGGTTTGCGGGAACACTCATTTTAAGGATGTGTTTATCTTCCCAGCAAAACAGTGCTCAGATACTGTCCATCTCAACTTGTCCCCTTGTTATGATTTCTGGTAGACTTTCTGGTAGACTTGTGTGTGTGTGTGTGTCTACTGTATGCATCCATTGACTCCAGCAGTGATATGTATATATTGATTTGAGAGACAGTAGGCTGTGTTTGTGGTTTTCTCCTGTCAATATGTGATATTGTTGTGGGTGAAAATAAATGAAATGCCCTGAAAAACTCACAGCCCGTTGGCTAAATGAACAGGCCTACCTTTTAAACAGGGAATGTGTATTTGGCCTAGTGTGAAAAACTCACAGCCCGTTGGCTAAATGAACAGGCCTACCTTTTAAACAGGGAATGTGTATTTGGCCTAGTGTGAAAAACTCACAGCCCGTTGGCTAAATGAACAGGCCTACCTTTTAAACAGGGAATGTGTATTTGGCCTAGTGTGAAAAAATCACAGCCCGTTGGCTAAATGAACAGGCCTACCTTTTAAACAGGGAATGTGTATTTGGCCTAGTGTGGGGCGACGTGAGCTGGAACTGAAGCACTGCAGAAGCTTTTAATATTCTCCTTCTGTCGTCAGGGAGCAGCTCTCTGCCTCTGACCATATCTCTCGCACTCTTTTCTCATTCTACTCAATTATCTTTTTTCTTTCTCTCTCTCTATTTCTCTCTTTCCCCTTGTCTCATATACTGTCTGTCTTTCCATCTCATTTTCATGTCTCTGTTTTTTTTTTTACTTATCTCTCTCTCCCCACTCCCTGCTCACTCTGTCGATCTCTCTCTCTCACCCCCCACCATCTTTTGTTCTCTCTTCATCTTTCATCCTTCCCTGTCTCTGTCGTTCTCCCTGTTTCCCCCTCAGTTTCTTACCCCCCAGAGAGGAAGTGTACAGACATTGCACATGGCTGCCTCCGGCCCACTAAAAATAGCTTGACAGTCCAAGACATGACCCCAGGCAAGAAGCCGTGCCCTCCGGCCTCATCGTGCACGAGGAGGCAGATATATCTCGGATTCCACTTGGGTTGCCATATTGTTTTGAACCAAAGCATAATTTCAGCCGTTTCAAAATGCAGACCTGGTGACAACATCGTTTTGGCCCTGCTATTTTAATGTGTTCAGAGCAAGGTCATCCTTGCAGGTTTCAACTGGCAGGCCAGTGAGTGCTTAACTGGGGCCATCGGCCTCGCTCGAAGCCTCGCCATCCCAGTGCATGACATCACATTAGTTGGCTGTTTAGGGTCACTTGTTTGGGGAATGAAGCCCTGAGAGGTGACAGCTTCTCTTTAGTCATAAAGACACTCGGTGGAGCACAATTGGCGTTCTGCGTTTTTAGCTACCCAACAGGATGCATGGGAAACATTCCAGAGCATAGGGTTGCACTACATGCCAGCCTGCATCATGGTCCTATTTTTTGTTTTCCAGGTGACGGGAACCCCAAGGAGAGCAGTCCATTCATTAACAGCAGTGATGCGGTGGAGAAGAGCCAGCAATATGATGGCAAAAACATGGCTCTGTTTGAGGTATGTGCGCGCACACACACACACACACACACGCACACACACACACACACCCTTACTCATGCATGTGAAACCCAGGCTAACTGAATGACGATCACAGTATAGTCCTCTGTGTGAGACTGCAGTTTTTGGATCGACACACACACATACACACACACACACACACATTAACGGGTTCAGCAAGTGATTGAATAAGGGCCCTGACATGGATTAATGAGGGTAATTATTGTTTGAAGGGTAAGTGAACACCTCAGGTTAACACAAGCACATTTCCAAACCGCTGCAGAGAAGGACTTAAAGGGAGAGGTCCCCCAGAAAATATGTTTTCTGTGCACAGTGGAGCCCAGTGGTTCCCAACTCTGGCCCTCGTGTCCCCCCAACAGCATTTCTGTTGTAGCCCTGGACAAGTCAAAGTGGGACTGATAATTAGTTGACAGGCTGAATGAGCTGTGCTTAGCAGAGGCTACAATAACAATGTGCACTTTTGGGGGTCCTGGAGGCACTGGTGTGGCCTGTGTTTGTAAATATTCATATAGCGAATTCTCTGAAAATAAAAATGTCTTTCATCTGTTATATTGCCGACTGAGATATCTAAACAATCCATGCTGTGTGAGTACATTGCATCCGTGTATTGCCTGCTTCTGTAATGTTTCATGATGAAGCTGACCGTCGGTTCTGTCGTCCTGGTGTGTCAATGCATCGTGCAGGAGGAGATTGAAACCAGCCCCATGGTGTCCACCATGATCAGCAGCCTGGCCAACTACTCCAACCTCCCCCAGGGCAGCAAGGAGCACGAGGAGGAGGCCGATAATGAGGAGGAGGACAAAAAGAAGAAGAAACCCGTCAAGGTAAGGTGCCATCACAGCACTGGTCAGTCAGACCCGTAACAATGACTGGTCTGTCAGACCCATAATATACGGTTGGTCAGTCAGACCCGTAACAATGACTGGTCTGTCAGAACCATAATATACGGTTGGTTAGTTTGACTGGGAAAATGACTGGTCAGTCAGACCTGTAACAATGACTGGTCAGTCAGACCTGTAACAATGACTGGTCTGTCAGACCTGTAACAATGACTGGTCAGTCAGACCTGTAACAATGACTGGTCTGTCAGATCCATAATATACGGTTGGTCAGTCAGACTTGTAACAATGACTGGTCTGTCAGACCCATAATATACGGTTGGTCAGTCAGACCTGTAACAATGACTGGTCAGTCAGACCCATAACAATGACTGGTCTGTCAGACCCATAATATATGGTTGGTCAGTTTGACTGGAAACATGACTGGTCAAGTCAGACCCATAGAAATAATGATAGGTCTGTCAGACCCATAAGATATAATTAGTCAGTCTGTCTGGCAATACATAACACAGCCCTGATCTAGAGGCACATAACACAAACCTAATCAGATTCTTGTCATTGTAGCTTATGAACTGATGAAAGAGTTTAGTTAAATCATAAAACTCATTCTGCATACCAGGAGACTAATAACTCATATTTAAACTGTAGGGGAACTCCTATAGGTTCTTTAAGCACTCCTTTTAATGGAACAATCCACTTTAAAATGAACCATCAAAGGTTCCTTTTTGAAATGTATGATTTTAGAGTGCACTATATCACTGACCCTGATCCCCGCCCCAATTTACCCCCCTCCATTTGTAGAGAAATGGCAGACTGGAGTAGAGAGCGGAGGTATATAACCAATTCAGTACTCCTCCAGCACCGCGCCGAAGAGGCTAATCCTTCCCTGGTCGTCTTCCCTGGCCATTCTATGTATATAATTAGACTGGTCGTCTTCCCTGGCCCTTCTATATATATAATTAGACTGGTCCCTGCACCAAGCAGCTGTTTCTCCAATCAGTCGCCCATTCTGGAGGCAATCTCCCCATCACCACGAGAGCTTTTTATTAAGGCATCCGGTGGCGCTTCATTATTCCGACAGCGATCCCTCTCTCTCCTCTCTCACTTCTCTGTCCATCAGCAGGGCCTCGGGCACTGTGTGTGTTAGTGGGGAGATTAAAGGGTTTTCACACAGCGTAACGTCAGGAAACAGTCTGGAGGTCACCAGGGTTAACATGGAAATGGTTCCACCAGCGTTACCGGAGTCTCTCCGCTCTGCCTTTCTGCGGGAAAGAATTATGATGGTCTTATACAATACTACATCACCCCCTCGAATGGTTTTCTTTCCAGGTCAAAGCGTTAACTGATTCCCCTTCTGTCTCTAATTAGCTCCCAGTCAGACATTAGCATTTGTGGCGGTAGTCTGGCCACGCTTGTATTGTGATTTATGTTACTCTGTTTTGCACCACCTTTTTGTCTGCAGTTTGAAAGTGTTGATATAGAGCTAAGTGGAGGTTTCACAACTTGCCTGTCCTTACTCAGCAAACATAAAATGGGGTTAAAACCAAACAGCCTTGATGGATTTCTTGTATCAGCGCCAAAATATTAAGGTGAACAGGACCAAGCGTTTGGTGTGTCGTCTGCACTGAACAGGGTGAATGCATGCAAGGCTTCCAGGCCTGATGGCGTCCCCCCAAGGCTGTGTGCTGAGCCCCCTCCTGTACTCCCTCTTCACCCACAACTGTGTTCCTGTACACAGTTCCAACACCATCATCAAGTTTGCAGATGACAGGCCTGATCAGTGACAATGACGAGTCAGCCTACTGGGAGGAGGTCAAGCGCCTGGCGGCATGGTGCGCTGACAACAACCTGGCCCTCAACGCAAAGAAGACCAAGGAGCTCATTGTGGATTACAGGAAGTCTAAAGGCTGCAGTCACGCCGCCCCAGTTCTCATCAATGACACTGAGGTGGAGCATGTGTCCAGCTTCAAATTCCTGGGTGTCCACATCTCCGAGGACCTCTCCTTGTCCCTCAAAACCTCAACCCTGGTCAAAAAGGCACAGCAGTGCCTGTACTTTTTGAGGAGGCTGAAGAAGGCCTGCCTGTCTTCCAAGATCTTTGTGAAGTTCAACTGCTGCACAATCGAGAGCATTCTGACTAACTGCGCCTCAGTGTGGTTTGGCGGATGCTCAGTGGCCGACCGGAAGGCCCTACAACGGGTGGTGAAAACCGCCCTGCACATCACTGATGCCCAGCTCCCAGCCATCGCAGACCTCCAGCACAAGCAGTGTCTGCATAGGGCACGCGGCATCATCAGAGACCCTTCACATCCATGCCACAAACTGTTTGCCCTCCTACCATCAGGCAGGCAGTACATGTCTCTTTGTTCCCACACCAGCAGGCTCAGGAACAGTTTCTTCCCATCTACTGTAACCCTGGTGAACTCTGAACCCAACACTAACCACACCCACCCACCCGCCCACCGCTTAGTACCGCCTCTCAGGGACCTTGTTGCACTACTCCCTTTGTACTACATGTCTACCTTGGGAACCTCATTGCTGCTATCTCCGCATTTCAGTTGTACAGACTACCTTAGTCCTCAAACTTGCTCGATTGCACGGTCAGAATTGCCATTTGTACTTGCATTTGCCTCATCACACAACTATTCATTCCCACTTGCACATACATATACTTCATTCTGTAAATTTGCACATTTTCTGCCCTCCCCTATTTGCCTTCATTGCTCATTTAGAATTGCCATTTTGCACCGAATATCTATACATTCCACTTGTCACATACACTTTACTTAATACTTGTAAATGTCCATCCCTGTTCTATTTTCACTTCCGGTTAGATGCTAACTGCATTTCGTTGTACTGTACTCGTACTGTTCAATGACAATAGAGTTGAATCCACTCTAATCTAATCTTGGTCCCACGGGGAAATGTACATGGGATGTTGTGAGGTATGTCAACAGCTCTGAAGAGGTGCATTAAGATGGAAACTTATGACGGAGGCCTCATTTGTTAAGGTTGCCGCTAGGATACATCGGTCTTTGTTGCTATTCGTTGATAGCAGCATTGACACACTATCCATAACCACAGGACCAGATCAACGACGGTTTCATGACATTTGATTAAAACCAAAAGACTGGGCTTTAGCTACTCCGTCTTCATACGAACACTCACAGAGAGACAGTGCAGATAACATCACCATGCCTTGCTCCCTCTAACTTCCACTCCTCTCTCCTTCCTCCCCTTTTCTCTTCCGTCCTTCCTTTCTTCTCTCTCCACCGTCATTCCCTCCCTCTTCTCTCTCCTCCCCTCTATCCCCCGGCGTCCCTGTCTCTCCCTCCACACACACACACACACACACACACACACACACTGTCACGCATGCAGGTACCGTTGTGATTTTTCCCCAAGTGTCTCTTATGTTCCTGATTGTGCTTGTTGGTGTTTCCCACCTGGCAGTCATGAGTGCAGCACCTGACTGCTGAGGTGGACCAATCAGTGGACACCCCTCCTAATTGCACCACCTGTTCCTTTTTCCATTACCCAATCACATCACACATCCCTGGTTTAAAAACTCAGTCAGTTGGTTCTCCCAGCGAGACTCCTTTGCTGTACACCACATGGACATAGACACTCTTGAGATACATACCTTTTTTGATAGACAGACACTTTGTTCATACAAACATCACTTAGTTTAGCACATACATCTCACTTTATCCTGTTTCATGTGAGTATGTATTGCTGTGGTGTTTTGTTTGGTGTTGTCTAGTCAATTGTTTGCTGTGTGCTGTTTAGTCCTTGTTCAAACTGTGTGTTTTTGTTTGTCCCTGTGTCCCTGGGAAAAGGGGTTTTTAGCAAGTTGCCCTTGGGCATACACAACCCGTAGGAAAACTTTGTCTAAAGACACTAGTTAGAACTGAGCGGACCACCCACTGTATTTTTGTATTGGTTAGTAGTTAGCTGAGCGGTTCTTGAGGCAGGCAAGTTCAGTTTAGGGGTGTTTTGACTATATTATTTCATTTCTTGGGTCCAGCTCTGCCCCTTTTCCCTACCCCCTTTACCGTGTGTTTATAATAAATGTTTTATGTTTGATGGTAGCTGTGGTTGTCTGTGTCGTTTGTTCTCACTGTTCCTGTACACTACACCTCTTTGCATGAGTTTTATGTTACGGGTCTCTG
>JACXGI010006167.1:15681-34584 GCA_016801175.1 Esox masquinongy | reverse complement strand
ACACTGCCTTACAAATCAATACACACACTACCTTAATAATAAATATACACACTGCCTTACAAATCAATACACACTACCTTAATAATCAATTCACTCTCTGCCGTACTAATCAATATGCACACTACCATAATAATCAATATACACACGGCCTTACTAATCAATACACACATTGCCTTAATGATCAATACACACACTGCTTTTATAATCAACACACAGTGCATTTTTAATTAATACACACACTGCCTTTATTATCAGCTGAAATGACACATTGTTCTCATTCACAATTGGCCTGATTTTTCATGGGGGTTAAATCACTTCTGATTCAGTGCCCAGTTTTTCAAAAGTTATTTATCTGAATTTTGTCTATTGGATTAGGATGACATGCATAGAAATATATTGAATAGAACCAATCAATAATGAGCTGGAAGTGTCCCATGGATGGCACAGAACTGCATCATTGTGACTATATGTTTGAATTCTGCTTAAACTGTGTGTGTGCTAGGTTAAACGTCCTGCTGGAGAAAGCCGTTTGATAAGAAGCAGAACGGTTTGCAATATGTGCTTCAGAAGACATGGTTTGATTTTGAACTCTCCAGCACCTTTTGTGGAGTTGTTGCAAAGAGGCAGGGCCATAAGCACAACGTAGATGAAATTGGGTAGAAAGTTACATTCAAAATAATAATAAATTACTTTTATTGGGATGTTCTAATTGTTGTATTTCTATGCAGTAAATCCTGTCTGATAGCTGTAAAAGGACCAGTGTACTGCCAGTGTCTATTTTGTTTTGTGGGATGGTGCAAATAAAAAAGTCTGATCCCAGATATGAGTGTTTATGTTCTTTTATCATGCAAACAAAAATAGGGAGACGTTTCCTGTACATATCTTAACCAGAAGAGGGAGACAGAGTTTTTTAATTCCAGAATGGCTGATGACAGCAAATAATGTATTGTAAAGTCAAAAACCATCTGGCAATACTGTGATTGCTTGATTTACCGACCATTCACATTTAGGGGGCTTGATCAGTGACCAGGCAAAACTCAACCAGGCATATGGCATATGTTCCTGGGCCTACCCAGAGACCCAGAACTCAGGGATGCCCACAATGATATGTGTCCCTGGGACCACTGAGACCATTCAGAGACCCCGAACTCAGGGATGTCAAGTCTGGTCACTTCAACTTATGTGTTTGTAACTATCAGTAGCCCTACGAGCATCGAGTATGACGATGAACGAGGAATGCCGTAGTAATCTATATTCCAAAGTAATACAATTTATTCCAATCAAGTAATAAAGTTACAAAACATAGTTACATACCAACATGATTCAACATCCTCCCAATTACTCAAAAAGTCTACTAAGTATACCATAAATATCTAAGACACTATAGCACAAACATGTGCTAGGAGCTTCTTATAACAACACAATGTGTTGGGAGGTCTCTTTAACGACGACAAACTCGTAAATATGACTACAACACGGTGTGATGGGAGGTCTCTTTAACGATGACAAACTCCTAAATATGACCACAACACAACGTGTTGGGAGCTCTCTTTAATGATGACAAACTCCAAGAACTTTTTGGAGATATTGCTATTTATCCTAAAATCTGACATATATAAAACACTCCCCCAGAAAGTCATTAGCATTACTTTACCTTGGCAAACACAATGAACACAAAGGACAAGAACAGTCCCACTTAATCAATGCCAAATTATTGAATGGACGGGGCGTTGCCGCCAGTTGTTGTCAGACATGCAACTAGGAAAACATTTCTACCAAGTTCTTGTAAAGTTTGATCCATAACCCATACAGAACAATAAAGCATATCAGACTATTCTGTCCTTTGTGTGGAACAGGGGAAATCCAAACACTACAGATAAATGTACACCACGCATTTAGTTACATTCGAGTTTCACACCTCTCCAGGTGAGCTCAGGAGGGTGGGGCTGATGGCCACATTGGCGGTTTTAGCTATAGGCGACATGGGCAGCCGCCCAGGGTGGCATCTTGCCGGGGGCGGCACGGGGTGCCCGCACAAAAAAAAAATCAGAATTCTAATATTTGCGCGATCGGTTTTCTATCGCTCATTTGCGCGTCACGTATGATATCATGTCACCTTGTCAGAGTGGGCGCCCAGATTACAGTTTGTGAACTAGGCAGACTACTGCCTAGGAAGGCCTCCCAGAGAAGTATGAGATGGGGTGGAGGGCGGGGGTAGTTTGATCTCAGGTCTCCCCACTGGAAGCCTGGGGTAGGGGTAGCTGGGAATTTAACAAATAGCGCGCACCTCTAACTTTGTGCAGTACTAATGGAATTAGTCAAATCAGTCACACTACGAAATGCTACCAAATAAACCACAAGCACATGGTCTGCAACAATGCTTAGGTAGGTGATACGTGTACAAGTAACATCCAGGCAGGACCCAAAGTTTCCTAGCCGAACATTGCCCAAAGCATCACACTGCCTCCGCCGGCTTGCCTTCTTCCCATAGTGCATCCTGGTGCCATGTGTTCTCCAGGTAAGCAACGCACACGCACCCGGCCATCCACGTGATGTAGAAGGAAACATGATTCACCAGACCAGGCCACCTTCTTCCATTGTTTCTTGGTCCAGTTCTGATGCTCACATGCCCATTGTAGGCACTTTCGTCAGTGAACAGGGGTCAGCATAGGCACCCTAACTGGTCTGCAGCTACGCAGCTCCATACACATCAAACAGCGATGCACTGTGTTTTGACACCTTTCTATCAGTACCAGCATTAACATTTTCAGCAATTTAAGCTACAGTAGCTTGTCTCCTGGATTGGACCACACGGGGCAGCCTTCGCTCCCCACGTACATCAATGAGCCTTTTCCTTCCTTGGACCGCTTTTGATACAGACCACTGCAGACCGGGAACACCCCACAAGGGCTGCAGTTTTGGAGATGCTCCAGTTGTGTAGCCATCATAATGTGGCCCTTGTCATTTTTCCTACTTCTAACACATCAACTTTGAGAACAGAATGTTCACTTGTTGTCTAATATATCCCACCCACTGACAGGTGCCATGAGAACAAGATTATCAGTGTTATTCACTTCACCTATCAGTGGTCATAATGTTATGGCTAATCGGTGTATATTATGCTGGTATTTTTGTATCTTTTGTGATATTTTGACTCTTTTGGAGTGTCTTAAGCCTTGAATTAGCTTACATTTTCCACATTGGAAAATGTGGGAGAGACATTTGGAGTGCTGTCAACCTTCCAAATTCTCTCAAATGAGGAGGTGACAGAACAATGTGAGGCCCTTAGCGTGCCTGCACTATAAAGAACACTCCGACTTGGATTGCAGAGAGCTTGCACAGGAACTGAAGAACTTGACTTGCCATCGCCAACCATGGCCCAGCTTGAGCTGCTAATATTTATACACAAAAGGGATCTCTCAGAAATGTATCCAAATTTGTGGACCGCTCTCAGAATTTTTCTTACTCTTTCAATGACCATAGCTGAAACAGTAAGGAGCTTTTCAATGCTGAAGCTCATCGAAGCCTACCTGAGGTCCACCATGTCGCAGGAACGCCTTGCGGTCATAAGTATTAACCACGCAACTGCTGGACAGATTTCTTATGATGAAGTAATTGATGACTTTGCATCAGTCAAGGAAGGCAAGAAATGTCAGTTCAGATGGCAGTTGTGCAATTTAGTTTGTGTGTTTTTTGTTTGAAGTGCAGTAGCGCAATTGTCAAGTTCTCTTCTTTATGGGTGCTATTATATTTGTATATTTTTGTGATATAGGATTTTTGCAATTTAGTTTTATTGGTGTGTTTGTTGTTAACAAAAGGGGTAACTGTGACGACTGCGCCATCTGCTGCCTCTTCCCCCCTGTTTCGGGCAGGCTTCAGCGCTCTATGTCACCGGCCTTCTGACGCCACCTCCCTGTTCATCATATCATCCTGCACTCCTGTCACGTTAATAGCACACACCTGGGCTAGTCATTAGTCCTGTCATATACAGCTCCGGAAAAAATTAAGAGACCACTGCACCTTTTTATTTCCTTTCCAAAAAAGTTGAAAAGGAAGGTTTTGAGTGAGGAACAGAAGCTTTCAATTTGCAGTGGTCTCTTAATTTTAACCCTTCAGTTCCTCACTCAAAACCTTCCTTTTCGACTTTTTTGGAAAGGAAAGAAAAAGGTGCAGTGGTCTCTTAATTTTTTCCGGAGCTGTGTGTGATTGTCTCCTCTGGATCTACGTCAGGTTGTTCGCTCTTTCTTATCTTCTGTGCTACCTTTACTGTTGAGTCGAGTTATTTACCTCTTGCCTGTGAGGTTACTATTAAACACTCCTTCAAGATGTTCCTTTGTTCTGGATCAAAATTTTCTTGGACCATGCCTCGACTGCCTGACCTGAATGGCTGGTGGCTGTCTCTGTCTGAAATCCTCCTGGATGTGTTGCAGATAAAGTTGCTGCCTGATGAGTCCTGCTGCCACTGCCGACAGCCCACCTGGTTGTCCCTGTCCTCGTCCACCTGGTTATGCAGCTGACTTAGATAAAGTATCTCTATAAAGACTCTGGACACAGGCCACATGCATTTATTGACCTGCTTGTCATCTGAACATGCAAACACATTGAGGTGGCCCAAAGGGTCATGTACTCTTACAGTCTTCACACAGCCAAAGGAAGACTGGCCGTCGCTCAGAGTCTGGTTCCTCTCTAGGTTTCTTCCTAGATTTCGACCCTACAAGGGAGTTTTTCCTGGCCACTGTGCATCAGCTCTGTTGTTGCTTGCTTTTTGGGGTTTCAGGCTGGGTATCTGTAAAAGTACTTTGTGACAACTACTGATGTAGAAAGGGCATTATAAAATACATTTGATTGATTGATGTCCTCCAAATGTCCTCTTTCAACATTTGGTAAAATGGCAGTCTTAGTCGTTGCTCTTGTAGTGGTCTTTTGGTCCCAAAGAGGGCAATCGGTCCCCTTTCTAGCCATGAGCCACAATAGTGGATTCCTAACTTGTTAAGTTTTGCCTTAGTAATAAAAGTTGCTAATTTAATGTAATGACAGTGGATTAAAACATTTGAAACATTATACATCTCAACAGGATCATGCTAAACAATGCGGAATGTTGTTAAATTATTATACATTATAACACTACTTTAGGAAAAACTAATTCCACTGTGGATGAATATAACTGCATAATTCCATTGACAACATATCAGTATAGACTGCGCACTGAACCGACAGCACATATTGGAATGTATAGCTTAAGATAAAGATTGGGCACCCTTGAATGTGCGCATCAGCTAACTCAGTGACATAATTAAACTGTTAAGGGTTTGAACAAATATTAACATCCTAGCTCACTGTAATTTTGGCAGGACATCTGTTCGTCCAATAGAGGTTCTTCTATTACTGGCAAACAAAATAAGTCAAATCCTGGCTATCCACAGGTGCTGGGCCCTAGCAGCCTTGCATGAAGCGCTAACAGACTGGAATGATTTTTTTCTTATTAGCAAGTTTCCCCTGTTGATGCTTTTAAAGTTTGGGCCTTTAACACGTGAATTTACAACGATCCAAATGGATTAACAGTACTAGACATTAGCCTGGTGTTTATTCATTCTATCACCTTTTGCTGTGTTTTTAAATAGGTGTGGGAGATTGGTGATTGGTGTTCAGCCATCGTATTGTTGTTGAAGATGAAGCACAAAAATAATTTGTGGCACTTATATATGTTCAGTCTTGCTTTATTATAGAACCCCCTTTTAAAACTGACAGCAACCTAATGGTTTTAATAAATCCATGATGTATAGAGCTGTATATAGCCACCTTTAGTATACAGCCCATCGGTTGGGCCAGAAGCCGATAAGTTAGGCTATTACTGTGTCCTTGGGGAAGGCACTTAACTAACCCCTGATGCCTTATGTAAGTTACTCTGGATGAGTGTCTCATACTGTAAACAAGTCAAGGCAAAATGTTGCTTAACTCAGGAACTCTGTTACATAATGAAAATGTTCAAATCTGTGTAAGAGAACAATATGAAGTCCATCCTGTCTGCTTTCACTGTCACCTAATTTTTTTAACTTTCAGTGCCCCCCCCCTTTCCCCCCTTCTACCCCCTCTACTGTCTCCCCGTCATATGAAAGAGCAAGAGCAGGAACTTTCTCTTTTCCAGTGAACTAAACCCAAACACCAGAGCCATCTGTGCTTCTTTCATCAATAACGGCCGAGATATGGGGGGAAGCCCTTCGCTCCTCTCATTCTCCGTGATTAACCACCAGGATGTTGGTTTTACAAGGTGTCCAGCGAGTGAGATTGATGCAGTTGAAGCGTACAACATCTAATAAGTCACTGTCGATAGGACTCTGCTTAATGTTTCTCCAGACAGAGAGTGAGAAGGGTTGAGGAAATAACCCAGGGCTTGTCCTAAAAGGCCTCCTACTCTGGACCACTCCCCTTTACAGTGCACTGCTTTTGATCAGGGCCCATAGAGTCAAAAGTTGGGTGCTATGTAGGATATAGGATGCCATTTGGGACAGGCCTCCAGTTTTCCATTTTTTCTTACTCCTCTCAGTGTGCCTTGCGATATTTAATGTCTGGGTAACATGTCCGGACTTGTTGACCTAACTTCTATGGTTCATAGAGGCCTCCATGTGTTAACTGTATATTTTAAAATGATCTAAGCTTTAATAAAGTTTAAAGCAAGGTTTATTCCACATTGTTGAGACACCTCAAGCCCTTGAAATTTGTTATTGCGGAATTGTTACCATGCAGTTTGTTTTTGCCAGTCCATTATGCAGGGGTTCCTGCCAATCTGTCAAGTTAGACTAGCCTCTTTAATCTTGATGTCCAGACACTAAGTCAAAAATGACATCCGTAGATGCACCTGCATGGACAGAAAGCAGCCTACACAAGTGCGATTGAAAGTGCCTTCAAAGTAGTCAGACGCATGGAAAACAATTTTATCTAAAGCCATGAAACATGGTACATAAGGTTTATCAATATGGACCCATAAGGTTAGTCATCATGGATTTTACTTTTTTTTTTTGAATTTACGGACAAATATTTACTATATAAAAGAACTATTACCTAAAACAATATGGCAAAACAATATGGCCTCAAAACACATTAACCCAGTCAAAAGCATTGCTTGGGAGGGGCTTATACAGATGCTCACGGGAATAATGCCTTCAGTGCAACAGTAGCTAGCCAAATGAAGATGGCAGCTAAATGGCTAAATAAAACCCCATTGAAATCTGTGATTGTATGTCGCATTTGTGGTGAACCATATAAGTCTTTGAGAAACAAACAAAACCCTTTTCTAGGTAAATCATCATTATTGCGACCGGACTACACACTCGCGTTAGAAGATATAATAGGACCCGTAACGCTGAATGATGGGAATTCTAAAGCAGTATGTGACTCCTGTCCAAATCTTCTGCTAAAATATAAAGGAAGCATGGATGAGGTAGAAATAATTAGCACTTTTGTGAGGGGAAAAGGCTAATTCTAAACTGTATGAAAAGCGGTGGCGGGGCACTCTCAACCCCCAGATGTACCAAAAGATTTTCGCCCAACAAATTTTCTCATCCCCCATCTCGTTTTGACCTGCATATGCTGCTGCGATTCCTTTTGCGTTCAGAACACAAACCTGATCCTCGATTATTAAAATCAGAGGAGTAACCACTAGTATCATTGACCTGTCAGTTTTCAATTTCAGTAAATCGCAGACTGTCGGTCATGCTTGATAAATTAAACTTTTAGCATAGCCTGTAGTAAGGCACGCCTTCCTTTTTTTGAGTGTGTGTGTGTGTGTGTGTGTGTGTGTGTGTGTGTGTGTGTGTGTGGGAGAGTGAGAGTGAGTGCGAGTTTTACTGTATGTTTGTCATAACCTTAGTGCCACCACCCTGCTCAAACAGATAATATTTTATTTTGACATTGGGCCTTGGTCCGCATGTTCTGGTTTTTGGGCAATGCTGAAGTGTTGCCTTGGTAAGGGCTCGCCATGAGCTTATATGGCGCTCTTATTCTGAATGACGCTCTCTGTTTGCTTAACTAGCCCTGAATAATTATGACCAGTTTTATTACATTATTCATGGATTTTCTCTCCAAAACAACTGCTCTTACTTGCAAAACAAGTGTGCCAAGAAATAAAGTATTTGTTGTGAATAATTGTCTGGCAAGGCTGTCCTCAATAACAAACGTATTTTGTACCGTCTTTCTAAAGATTGATTTTGTATACAGCCGATATGATTCTTATCATTGCTTATGTGCTTTTAGTCAGTGACATTATACTTTCTGCTGATTTATCAGAGTACAGTGGCTCTCTGTCATGTTGAAAAGCATTCTAGGAAAGGCTCCAAACATCTTCTTTAAGGCCTGCTGGTTGGTGGTCTCTCTGCTGTTGATGTTGATGAGTCTACTTAAAGGGGCACTCCACCCTTTAGGAATCCTTGGGTGGTTTGTATCATGTTTAATAGATTTCTAGGTCAGTTAGATTTGTTTCACGCATAACTGGACAGAAGGAGCGTGGGAATGGGATTTGTGTGCTAAACAACAGACTTTATTACATCAGAACAGGTGTTCAAGGACTAGCGAGGTTTTATAAAAATGATGGAAAGTCGACTTACAGTTCCCACATTTTCTTTCATTTAGCAAAGCCTACGCGTTAGACCGATCACACTACAAGTCAACGTCTGTGCAGTTGCAGTTGTCCTTAACTGACAGCCATTGGATGTCTTTCAGTGATTTTCATACATTTACACATCTTGACAAATGTACAACATTTTTGTCTTGGTTAAGGACTTAAACTCTGATGTGGCAGTACTTTTTGCTATCTACATTTGCTATGAATTCTGGAACTTCCGGTATTTTATGAACAGACAAATAACGAGGTCTATGATTCCAGATTCTAGAGTGAAATTCAAATTTGCTATATTGTGTTGAGAGATTGTACTTTGATGACACACATTTATAATTTCTAACAGTAGTTATTAGTATATTAACTGGTGAAATTGGAATACGGTGAAAAGCCTTATTTATACCCTATCACAGTGCAGTGGGAGCCTTCACCCTTGCAATGTTTCACTGTGCGTATTTTGCACAGATGCTGTTTTGAGGAAGGCATGTGTCACTTCCTGTGTCCTATCATTCATAGTGGTAATTTCTTTAGGATGAAGATGTTTTTTTTTAACAAAAATGTATGTTGTTCAATATTAGCTTATTTTACTTTAAAGACAAACCCAGGCAATGTCTTCTAAGTGCAGGCTGGGAAGGTAACAGCCATGGTTAACAAAGGCATGTGGATAATGGCAAGGAACGTTTTGGCAAGAAAGGATTTTGGATTACATTTTTGGTCCATAAGTGTTAAGAGATGAGATCAGAAAAAAAACTAAGAGTCTCATCCTCTCTCTTTCAAAATTACAAGCAGCTATGGCCAATTTACACAAACCCCTGCGATTTCGAGATTTGTCCAAGGCACAGGATCAAATGCTGTACGTTATCTCAGTTAAGCAGTTTCAAGTTTCATGACAGATCTTCAGTACTGTTTATGATAACGTAGTATGTTGTGCCACCAGGGATCAGGGTTAGGGAAATTTACTGAGGAGATTACGTATCAAAACAGTTATCCCATTATCTCATAATGACACATTTCCCAACCAAACATTGCAGCCTGGTGATTCATTTGATAATGTAAAATAATTATTATTTGTGGATGATTTTCTAAATACTCACAATGTTCACCGATAATAGTTAAAGACATGACTGACTATGGCAAAGGAGTGTGACTACATGCCAACATGTTACTGTTGTGTTTTTTTTTATAAAGTTAGTAGGTACATCACTGAAAGGTACAGTTTAAGTAATATTAATATATGTAGGTATGCCACTGGAAAGTACAGTATAAAACCTATTGTAAGTTATAAGGGTCTAGTCTAGGGATCCCCAAGCACATTCCTTGGTCCTCCCCATTTTATTTTTTTCTTAGCACAACAAAGCCAAAGTCTTGATGCTGATTTGATTATGTGAATTATGTGAATTTTTTGTGCAAAATCCAAAATTTGCAAGGCCCAGGGCCGGGTTTGGGAAACACTGTATTGTCTAGTCTCAAACAGCCGAAAGAACACCTACCGTACTTTTAGGCTTTCTTCAGGTTCTGCTATACTTTAAATCCTAATATACACAGTTTCCAAGCCACTTTGGGGACAGAGAGTTGAAATACAGCTGCCGTTCTGTGCTTTGTCACTGTGACATATGTTTAGGCTTGTTGTTAGCCATGGACCCTTTCTGGATAGTGCCGGTTCATCACGTGGCTCTGAAAGTACAGTATCACGACTGGAGACGATGCTGTTATGCATTGTCTGCATTATATAGGCCCCCGTTTATTTAAAATACATGGTATTCACTATTATCTTCATGTTTATTTATATAGATAGTTTTCTCATTTTTTTACAAGGTGATTTTTCAATTTCAAGAAAAGATTCTGTCAGGTTTTGTGGCCTTAAAAGGGTACTCCCTTGATTCCCCCAATATCAATTTAACTAAATGTCTCCCAACACTAACTATCACCTCATAAAAAATCACTATTAGGTGAAAAGAAAGGGGCAGGGAATGTGTGAGTCGGTGAAAGCGGGGTGAACTGCGTTTTAGAGAGGCCTCTACGTGAGCAGATTTAGAAGAATAGAAAACCAGCCTGACATCAGACCACCCCGAAGACTCAAACACACTTGATGTGTCCCTGTTACAGTGTCAAGTCAAAGTGGTGGAGCATGTTAATGTCACTGGATCAATCACAACCACTAATCCCATCCCGCTGACCAACAACAAATGTAGAAGCTGATGAGGGAGTGGGGAGAGAGACAGTAAAACATGATTAGACAGACAGGCAGGTAGACAGACAGAGAGAGAGTGAGAGAGAGAGATGGTGTATTTGTTCCTAAGTTATTTGGGGTGAATACGCATGCAAAATCTCCCTGTGGATTATGTTGCACGGTGAAGGAAAAAATCTATGAAATAATTATTTAATTGGTCCTTAGAGAGACTTATTTTGGGGTATTTGTCTGGATGAGTAAAAAACCTGATGTATTCTATTCAGAAACCAACAGGAACTGACAGCAAAATGATTAGTGAACAACTGGGCTTTTACCTCAACCACTCTTCAGAGAGGTGATCTATCAGGGCCGTTGAATTTCTCTGAACTGAATCTGTCAGTGGAGAGTTGTGGCGATCGGTCAAGTCCCTGGATTTACTGGATTTAACCAAGGCTGACAATAGGATGATCTCAGTTCAAATGGGAGGGCTCATCTGGCTTTCTAATCCAATGGACTTTGAGAAAGAGAGGAGAGAGGAGGTGAGGAGTATGAAATTGCGACAAAATATATTGTGTTTAGTGGTATATCCAGTGGCCTGGCTGGTAAATGTATAGTCAAGTTGAAATATTTCTTGCTCTAGATCATAAAGGCATTATGCCAAGTAACTGAAATTAGGACATTCCTTCCGTCCACTTGATAAAATGGACACCCATAGTGGAATTTCAAAAGAATCGACACCTTTGAGAAGTGACTTAATAAAACAAATAATATAAATATTCAACAACAAATAAAGGTAATTTCTATGAATTTATACTAAAACAATTGCTGAAATGATTTTGTTAAACAACTTCACACGTTTTATTTTGCCTCTTAAAACACTGGTTTTGTATTTCTGCGCCATTATGTTTAGCATTTGTTAGTTGACATGGAAATAAGGTACTCCCTGGTTAGTGTAGGTTTGGTCAGGAAAATAACCTGGGCTGTTTTTCTCCACTGGTTCTTGTTGTAGCAGATATAGTCAGTATTTACAAACCCTTCAATATCTTTCACATTTCTTGCGATTTTGTTGAGATTGATTTACAAAAAACAATTATTTAAATGAAATGAAAATCCAACACGTTTTTACAAATGAATACATTTTCAACATGTTTTTTGTTGCCTAAATATTCATACCATTTGTTTAGTCAAGTCTAAATAATTTCAGGAATGAGATTGGTCTCTCATAAGAATACCGCTGGCACAATTTATTTCTGTACTGACTTCAAGGGGAAGCTGGCTCCATCCTTGTGGTGTCAGGACTGGTGAACATTTTGCAACAGCCACGTCAGTCTGAAACACCCTACTAAAGTCCTATGTTTAAACTGAAAACGGATGAACGATATCAAGGATATGGAAGGATTTTTTACTATTCCTCATGGAGGAATGGTCCTTCCCAGTGTTCTCTTTCCAAATAATTGTATTTGTATAGAAAAATATAATTTTGTCCCATAGAATATGTAGGTCAGAACTGTGGTTATTTATTTCACATAGCAGTCATTTATCATTATATATCCCACTGTAATGTAAAGGTAGTCCAAAGTATACATACGCGTTCCGTCCTGCGTCACTTCATCTGATCTACAGTATTACTCCATCCAGTCCACATTATCACTCCATTCAGTCTACATTATCACTCTGTCCAGTCTACATTATTGCTCTGTCCAGTCTACATTATCACTCCATCTGATCTGCATCGTCACTCCATTTAGCCCTCATCAACAATTTTCTGAAGTGTTATGATAAAACAAGACAGTCTTGTTGAGTCTAAACATTCATTAGAAACATCACTTAAATAACTAGCTATGGTGAGCCAAAAAAAGTGTTGTCAGTTGTCAGTTGTCATGGCCTATGTAGTCTTTACTTAACAGATCATAATGGCACCTCTTGAGACCCATTATAAAATAAACAAAATATTTGCGTTTTGTTTTAGTTACTATCCACTTAATTCTTGTATGCTTTTCATATTGCAAACTAAATCAGCTCCATATCGTATTCCACCATTTTTTTTCTCTTTGCACAAACACTCGTTCTTCCCCTTGGTCACATTTTCATCCATATGCAGAGCCGCAAATCCTTGGGGCTCTGACGTCACAGCTGAAATAAACTTGGGAAAATTCTTCCTTTAGAGTTCCAACCCAGAAGAAGAGATCATTGGTATCCTAGACTGCATTGATAATATGCTGCTGGGAGGAAGAAGGGCCCAAGTCTGGAGTACACAGGCAGAGGGGGTCTGGGAGACTGAGCAGAGCTTGTAAGAAACTCACTGGGAGACATGGTTATGCACCCTGACAGAATCAGGGATCTGGAGAAAGATTCAGGAATGGATTGATTCAGATGGAGATTCACAATGGTGGATAGACTCTGATTTCAAAATCAGAGATTGCTCAAGCCTTCAAAGGGACATGGTTGGTTTACAGAGAATGGATGTTTAATTATGTACTGTTATTTGGACATGGCGTTGAGTGAGAAGATCCATTATAGAGACCTAACACAATGATGCGTGAAGTTCTTTGAGCACCAAGGAAGAGCCTCCTCGTTGATTCTGTGAGAGTCAGAGGTGTCAGATGCCACAGAAGTCAATATACTCTACAACTGGTCAACATAACTGTCTACACACAAGATCAGCCTTCAATCACACCTGACAGGTTATCACGTGCTTTAATCCTTGACAGGTAAGCTAAAAGGAGTTTTCTGTGGACTGACGTTGATTATGTTATGCTATATTACTGTATACAGCTTAAATAAGGCTGTTATTTAAAATATGTTTGGAATGTAGTAAGAGAAATCCTTTATTGCACTTCTGATTCAACCTTATCTTTTTCTGATATCTGCGGTGAGAACGTTCAGTCTTGAAGTTGTAGAAACATACAGAAGACTGCCGACAGAGAGTGCGCCTTGAGTAATCAAATACTCTCTCACAAAACAGATTGGCTACCCACTCGTTCCATTTATAGAAAGGCTTTGAATAGCCATTTTTTGTCAAATTGTTCCCAGGCCACATAGAGGGGCACGCATCTTATGTTGAAACCTTTTTTGGAATTGATGTGTGTGAAGATATTTGTGTTTGGTACTACAAATCATAAACTGCCTAGGACACTTCTCTATTAACCCTTTAGTACTGAGTAGGGACACCTTATTTGAAAGGTCCGTCATAACCCCAAAACAACGATGCAGTGATTTAGAACCTGGCAGGACAATGTTTCAAAGGATCGTTGACATTAGGACGGAAACAGGCCGTTATGTTTTGTATTGTAGTTGTACGTTGAGGTAATGTTTGCATAACTGCAATATTTATCACTTCGTAGAGCACAGAGATGTGTTTTTGGGCAAATGCAATTAAAAGGCTGCCTTTCCTAGTAGCACCTCACTAATGTCACACAACACAGTAGGTTGTCATGAAAATAACAAATGTTAATTGTCCGACTACTGCAATGGTGCTTTAACCTTCATACATTGTTAACAATATCTCCATTATTATTATACACAGTTTGAAGTAGGATATAGAATTCAAACCAACAGCTAATCTAAGACTAGTGTTGAACAATTTCCATCCAAGTGCCACATTGGTACATTC
This sequence comes from Esox masquinongy, assembly GCA_016801175.1. Lineage (NCBI taxonomy): Eukaryota > Metazoa > Chordata > Actinopteri > Esociformes > Esocidae > Esox > Esox masquinongy. The sequence goes on along the minus strand of JACXGI010006167.1, from coordinate 20,190 downwards.
AGTGTGCGATGACTACCAGTCTCTGTTCATCAACACGCACGCTCACTCACTACAACTAATCCACTGTTCCTGTCCAGATTTACAAAGTCACCACCGACTGTTCATGTAGGGCCAAGATAAAGAAACATGTGGCGCTCTGACATTCTTTCCGTGTGTATCTAAGTGAGGCAACATCTCTGGTCATTTCTTCACAGGCCCTTGGGTTGTCATCGTGTCAGATATGTAGCAGTGCAGACAAATGAGTGTAACGTCAATGGTTTAACGTTGAGCGCAACATCAACGGTGCAGTGAAATCGTGAGGTCTGAGGGATTTCTCTCCTTCTACCGATCACATTTCTCCAGAGGATATTACTTATGGCAAATTGAGTCTTTCACACTAACGACGGGACTGTGTCACTGTTTTTCAGAAGAGGCCCGTCCGAGCCTCCTGGCAATGGAGGTTCCCACGGCATTGCCTTCAGTCAACGCGACGCCTGATGACGTGAACGGCACCTCCAACCCCATGGGTCTGTACCGGGACTTCTACGGCCTGTGGGTCACCCTGATGGTGGTCAACACCGTGATGTTCGTGGTGGGTGTTGTCCTGAACAGTCTGGCCCTCTACGTCTTCTGCCTGCGCTCCCGGACCTCCTCCGCCCCGGTCGTCTACACCATCAACCTGGCCGTGGCTGACCTGCTGGTGGCGCTTTCGCTCCCGGCCCGCATCGCCCTTTACCACAGCGACGGGGGTTGTCTGGCCTGCTCTTACGTCCACACCTTCAGCTACTTCGTCAACATGTACTGCAGCATCCTCTTCCTCACCAGCATCTGCGTGGACCGCTACGTCGCCGTAGTGTGGGCTGGGGCGGGGGCCCGCCGGAGCTGGAGGAGCCCCGGGCTCGCCAAGGGAGTGAGCGCCGGGATCTGGCTCTTCGCCGTGGTGGTCACCTACTCCTTCCAGACCACCGAGCTGGAGATCCAGGCCACGTCGTGCTGCCGCCTCACCGCCCTCTTCGCCCTGACCTTCCTGGAGTTCCTGCTGCCCCTCGTGGTCATCGTGACGTTCACCCTCAGGGTGGCGTGGGCCCTGGCCGACCCCAGGCTGATGCCTCAGAGCCGGGGCCGGCGGACCCGAGCCGTCAGGCTCTTGGTGGCCGTCTTGGTCGTCTTCGCCGTGTGCTTCACGCCCTTCCACGTGCGCCAGGCCCTGGCTTACTTCCGGATGGGCGGCGGCAGGGCACAGCAAGTGGTGGCGTACCACGCCACGGTGACCCTCAGCAGCCTCAACAGTTGCCTGGACCCCGTGGTCTACTGCTTCGTGACCGACAGCTTCCGCTCGGCCATGCGCCGGGCCTGCCGGGCGAGGGGAGGCACGGAGGTGGACCGGACCAGCTGCGCGGACGTCGCCAGCGGACAGCGGGGCTCCAAGGGATCAGGGACGGCCGTGGCTATCGCTAACAGCGTGGCCACGCTGAGCCTTACCCCCTGCACTCTGCAGCAGATGGAGATGTCTGCATAGAGAGAGAGAGAGGACAGGGCTAACAGGGCTGTCCGTGGAGGTAGGGCACATAGCTGAGGCCAAGATGTTGAACACCGCCTGCAATTGGAAAATGCAGCTTTGTGCTATGAAGACTGAAACAGGTCTTTGAGTCTGGGCCATGAAGACTTAAATAGGACTTTGAGTCGTGGCTATGAAGACTGAAACAGGTCTTTGAGTCTGGGCCATGAAGACTTAAATAGGGCTTTGAGTCGCGGCTATGAAGACTGAAACAGGTCTTTGAGTCTGGGCTGTGAAGACTGACACAGAGCTTTGAGGCTGTACTATGAAGACTTAAATAGGGCTTTGAGTCGCGGCTATGAAGACTAAAACAGGGCTTTGAGTCTGGGCTGTGAAGACTGACACAGGGCTTTGAGGCTATGCTATGAAGACTGACACAGGGCTTTGAGTCTGTGCTATGAAGACTGACAGGGTTTTGGTCTGCTCTATGAAGACTGACATGGGGCATTAGGTCTATGCTATGAAGACTGACACAGGGCTTTGAGACTGTGCTGTGAAGACTGGCACAGGGCTTTAAGTCTGTGCTATGAAGACTGACACAGAGCTTTGTGCCTGTGCTATCAAGAATAACACAGGGTTTTGTGCTCTGACTAAAATGAACGTAAAGGAACACTGACGGAAGAGAAAATGTAAACTGTTTATTTTTCATGCTGGTGTCAAATGCTAAATGTTCCTTTTTCCATCATCATTTTCACAAAAAAAGGTACTTAGCACTCTGTACTCTCTGTACCATCCACAAAATACAGCTTTTGAATAAAATAAAAACTATTCTCAAACCATGATGTCAACAGTCAGAATGGGTCAGATGCTGAATCATCCCCAAAACACTTGCCTTACTTGTGCATGCCCACAGCTAGCTAGCTTTGTTTAGGTCTTCTCCACTTGATTTAATGGACAAATGGGTACATCTGTTTATTTCATGGCAGTGACCTGCTTTTTTTGATGAAAGCTCTCAGGGCCGACTTCTTCTGTGACTCTCTGTGTGCTCTCTTCAAATAACCTCTCCCTTAAAGTTACGGTGGGGGATTCGAAAAATGTTTCGGGATTTACTGATGTAAACATACACAGTGGCTCTACATGTAAGGGTTGACCACCAGTGAAATCAAAACTGCACTTGTAACCACTAACCTTTTGATATATGTATTTTGAGTCTGATTCCTTATCCCTTTAACTACCACTGAGTGAGAAAATGTGATATCCAAAAGGTAAACACATTTATGGAGAAAATTCTGTAGGTCGCGTTCAGTGGCTTTTTGAACCTTTTGGTTTTCGTCAGCAAGAGGGCAGCATCAGCCTTCCCATTGCTTCGTGTTGAGAGAGACGCTTACTGTCACATTGCTGCGTTTGACCCATTTCAGTGAGCTTTTGAATTTTATTCTGGGAAATACGTACCTTCCCGTACATTTAATTTTACACAACATTCCATAGTGCAACGCTGTAAAGGTTTTGCGTATTCCATTCATAATGAGCACCAGACTCAAAATTATCTGTCATGTCATACAGTCTGTGTTGCGCTGGTCATGCTGGCATTTGCGACATTTTCCCACAGGATGCAAACTAAGCTCAGTTTGAACATCGGCAGGGTTCAGAACTGGCTCCTACAGTCTTGACTTCAGCAGTGTTCAGACCTGGCTTCTACAGTCTTGTCTTTAGCAGTGTTCAGCTGTGGCTCCTACAGTCTTGACTTCAGCAGTGTTCAGACCTGGCTTCTACAGTCTTGTCTTTAGCAGTGTTCAGCTGTGGCTCCTACAGTCTTGACTTTAGCAGTGTTCAGACCCACAGTCTAAGTATCCCCATTCCTCTTCCCTGGCTGCTGTGTCTCCCCTAGATGTTGCAGGTCATCCTCTCCCTTAGGGAACCAAGTTTACATTCATAATTCAACTTTGCTTGCCTTGAATCAGTGCCTGACATTTTGAACTGTTTCCACTCAAACCAGAAATTGATTAAACATGTGTTTCTATTATCGGAATTTCAATTTACTCATTGAATTGAGTAAAATGACATTAACAGGAAGTGACCCCAGCCATGCTAGACGGAGGAAAAGGAGAGGAACCTGAAACTGCCTGTCTCAGATTTTCCCACCACATGCGCTGTAGCGCTTTCAAATGGTAAGCACTTTCAGAGAGAAATCAACTGCTGTCAGTTGACTGCTCTCTTTTTCGGAAAGTAATGAGTTGGCGGTTTTGTCCAATGTTATTCTAACGTTGTAAAGAGTGTGGATGCGGGGGAACCCAGGGAGTTATTCAAGCAAAGCCTGATGTATTGATGGGGAGGTAATTCTACCATATTTAGAAGAATCATTTTGAACACCTCCACATACACTTATGCTGACCTTCACAGCAGGTATTACTGTGTGTAGAGGATAACAACCACGCACACACACACACACACTCTGGCTGTTAATCAATAACGTGCTTCTTGCACACCTGCCATATTTTATTCAGGTTCTCCATTGCCATCATACTGACTTCACTACATCGTTACAATGCTCCTTTATAAGTCTCGTAAAACCAGCTCGACCGGCCCCAGCGACCGGCGGAGCCGAACGCGGCGTTCGCCACGCAGTGATGAGCGTTCACGTCGGAAGGCACGGTGAATCTGCGGTGCACACTCTGTGACCGGCTGCAGACCGACATGACACCAGGCCTCAGTCAGCCCTGTCCGGCATTTCTCTTCCTAAGGGGAAACACAACGCGGACCTCTGAAGAAGGACCAGTCTGGACACCGGCTGTGATCTGGAGTGCGCGTAACATTCACTGAAAACGTTATCACATCTGAAAGGCTGTGAAATGAAATTAAGTTGAAAGGTTCCGTAAGGGACTCGGCTCAGGGGTTTAACCTCAAGCAGCAAATGCATTCAATTATAAACCGATTTCAAAGACTCAACTATACAACTTTATAAAGAGTAGCGTACAATCAGTATATATATATATATATATATATATATATATATATATATATATATATATATA
>JACXGI010006167.1:0-15581 GCA_016801175.1 Esox masquinongy | reverse complement strand
TCAATTATAAACCGATTTCAAAGACTCAACTATACAACTTTATAAAGAGTAGCGTACAATCAGTATATATATATATATATATATATATATATAAAACAAAGGTATTTTTCATGTGATCTGGGGTGCGCGTAACATTCACTGAAAACTTTATCACATCTGAAAGGCTATGAAATTAAATTAAGTTAAAAGGTTCCTTAAGGGACTCGGCTCAGGGGTTTAACCTCAAGCAGCAAATGCATTCAATTATAAACCGATTTCAAAGACTCAACTATACAACTTTATAAAGAGTAGCGTACAATCAGTATATATATATATATATATATATATATATACATAAAAAAGGTATTTTTCATGAAGTTTTTCAATCTTGCTGCCTCAGACAATGACCCTACTGCACAGCTGGCTAGGAAGGAAACTTCTTAATGATCATGCTGATTACACTCTTCTCCAATTAGGCAGCACTTACTTAATGAGTAATTAACTTAAAGGTCTTTAACAATCTGTTCTGAATGTTTTTACTCCCCCTGAGGAGAATGAGTCAGAATCAAACACTTCAAGTGAAACCGCCAGATTTTTAATATAGAGGAAGTCAATTTGTTTATTAAAGTTGATTTACAAAGCTGCAGTAGGTCGGCGTATGCACACGCACACAAACATGTACACACTTGATAATCTGCATTCCAGCCTGTTTAAATTTTTCTTCTCTTTGTGGTCGCATTTTTTGCACCTATGTCCATTCCAAATGGCACCCTATTCCCTAGGACTTAGTATGCATGGCTTGTTAAACATAGTTCAGGGAATGGGGTGCCATTTTTCTCCCACCACTTCTAACACTTTCAGTGAGGTCGCATACATTCATTTCAAAGACCCTATACCAGGCAACTTATATAATGTTGACTCTATGTGGGTCACAAAGGGAAACATTATTTGGAATTTGGCTGCAAATCAAAATTCAAAACAACACTCCTAACGACTTTGTCAAGATCAAACATTACAAAGGATCAATGGGTGTGCTTAGCAACAGAAAAGTAATCTGTCCGGTCTCCACCAATGTGACAGAACTGGTGTGAGCCGACCTTGAAGTGCATAGAACCCGGCACCAACGTTCTGTCCTGCACATGCGTCTTATAGTGCTTTATGAGCTTTATTGTCATCGTAGAGACAGACAGACAGAGGAAGGAAGACACAGAAATACTTAGAGGAAGATAAAATAAACAGAGAGTGTCCTGTTTGGCTCTTTTGTCCTCAAAGACAACTTGATTGTTCCGCCGAGTGTGAAAGTGACAGGAGACACAGACACAGGAGATAATGGTCCACTAGACAGTAAGGAAAAAACCAGGGGTCCCCCGGAGCGCTGTTGCCTCTGAGTTAGGACTTTATGAATACAGTCTTCCTATCCTCACAGTAAGTATTTATGTTCGTGTCTCCAAAATACAGGTCTATACACCAGTGGCGTCGTTAGCCCTGGGCTAACGGGGCAATAGCCCCGGATCTTTTATGAATAGCCCCGGGTCTCAAATGGAACAAAAAAAAATAATAATAATATAAAAATAGCCCCTGATCTATTCATCTATAAATCCGATCGTGCATTATGACGATGTAGACGTGTAGGCTGCTAGCGTGTACATCGACATTTTCCGCGTGTACATTCAAAACCCTGTACTTTCTGTCCCGGACCGGGCAGGAGGGTGGGCTAAGCCCCGAATGTATTGTGATCCTAGCGACGCCTCTGCTACACACCAAAATCACCCCAAATATACAAATATAGTACATCCTGACAAATCACTGCCCACATTATTTTTGGCAGGCCCCACTAGGAGTCAACACATTTGAATTTGTGGCTCAGGGGTTAGGTTTAGTGGACAAATTTACAGTTAAGCATAAAGCTTTGGGGTGACTTAAGTTTAGGATCTACAGGTTCGGTTTGAGATTAGGCATTAGGGACAGGTTCATTTCAAGCATAAAGTTTAGGCTATTGAGGTTAGAGTTAGAGGTAACGGTTAGGATTAGGGGACGGGGATAATTGATTTTTAGGATTGATCCGTTGATCTAGTCCAATGGGACCATTGTTTTAGTTCAAAGCTGAGAACAATGACAATTTTGTTTAGTTACTGCATTAAGGACATTTACACCGAAACTGTGTGAGATTCTAGTGTGAGTGTAACCCTGTCATACAGGCGTCTGCCGGCTGGCCGTGATCGACCGTGTGATCGTGTTATGTTTTACTGTCAAGCAGGAAGTATTTTGTGAGATTTCCCGCTGTTTTGTTTTACGTGTATATTACACCAGGAAACTCACACCCGGCGTCTTTGACTAGTTTTTGTTTTAGTTTCCCCCTTGTCCTGTCCACACAAAACATAATCTTTCCGTTCCCAGCCAAGATACTCATACCTCAGCAATACTGCTTACGTTAGAAGTCTAGCCGACAACTACTAAGGCTTTATTCCTCTCCATCCACCATCTCCGCTTCAACCCCAAAAGGCCGCAACAAGCCCACCATCCTCACACCATCGGACTCTCCTTTATTTCTCACCGTTATATTTTCTATGTGATTAAACAAAGACCACCACCGCCTCTTCGTCGCCAGTGCGGTCAGTCCATTGTAGGACAAACACATGTAAAAAATAGACGTTTTGAGAATTAAATATTTTACTTGGGCCCATTTAGAGACACGCAAAGTCCGTTGATTATACAATCTATTGTCCTATAAAATTCAATTATGGTTTGGTGTTATTAGTAATAGACTTTTGCAGTTAATTGATGCCTACGCACCTTTGTCGCGTCTGCATCCATCCACACTTAATAATAGATTTGTGTTAAAACATGTATGACAATCCCGAATAAATATCACAAACGTAATAGTAATCAATATTATAGTATTCAGTCCATGAAAGTTCTGTTTACGTTCATGCGTAAGCGAAGAAACGTGAGATAACGCCCATTGGTTGTTTGGACATGCCCACTATGTCCTTGTTTTAAAAACTCCATCTCTTTATGCAAATCGCTCAATTCGTCAGCGGAAGCTGGCTGTACGCTTATTTCCGACAGATATTTCTTTAAAGGCGTATTACCGCTGTGGCTTGACTGCAAGACGTCCCAGAGGATCCAGTCGATGCACCATAACTAAAATATCTTTCGAAGGGGCGTGTAAATAATACAGCAACATTACCGAACGAAAGAAATAAGATTACGATTACTGGGTAAGAATTATGCATGTTTTAACAGATGACATTGTTATTATTATCGACCTCTGCAAGCTAACGGTACCAAGCATCTCAGGTTGCAATTGCTGCAGAAAAAAGGTTTCGCTTGACCAACCGTTAGCAAGCACCGATATGCCTGCAAGTTCAGCGTTTTGTCTGTTTGTGTTTATTACACTGTAATAGAGTTAACTGAAATACTTGTTGATGACATTACGTTAAAGATGGCTTAATTAATCAATTTGAGTGCCCCTGCAGCTGTCAATGACAGATGCTGTTAGCACTATGTTGCATAATTGGACAGTTGTCAATTACAAATCATCATGTTGAATTAAAAAATATACAATCATTTTCTCATATGACTATTTAATTTATTTATTTCAAAAGCTGTCTTCATCTTTCACAAGTGCTACTCTTTTCTATTCGGACATCAACTGTAACCTACAGGTGCGTTTGCGCGTGCAAAAAGTATGCGCTGTTTTGAATTTGTATACGTATTTTTTAAGTAGTAATGATGTGTTTTCTAACTGAGAATATTTTTGCTGAACTTCATAATTGATAATAGTTTGCTGCCAGTAATCTTGGTTGTATTCCAACTGCACAATTAGTCTGCATATTATACGGCAAGGTGCCTAGGTTCTCACGCAGTTCATTATCAGAGCGCATTCTAAATAACCTATTTCATAACTGTCAAATCGGACCATTTTATGACAGCCTACAGTATTGTAGCAGCTCAAACGGACAGCTTGTCACAATACAGTGGGAGGCTACAACAAGCTTTCATTTAATTCTGTAAAGTAGAATTAAATGAAACAAACAGCAGTACAGCAAGAGTAAGGGGAGGAGTACCCGAGTGTGTTCTCACGGTCAGCTCAGCACTTTACTAGTCAAATTACCTGTTCTATGTTTGAGAATCCCTTCCCCCATACTAGCCTAGTCTCAGCAGACTTAATCCGAAGTCTACAGACAGAACGTAGTACCCGAGACACCATTGTTTTTGCTATCTTGAATAAAATGGCATATGTATTAATATATAAAATAGTATTTAGCCTGTATTTAGTCTATCTACATTATTCAAATCTAAAACAGAACAGCATCTGATGACATGACTGATTTTTGTCTTATTGTTTTCGCGCTACTTAGTTGACGTTGACTGCATATTGAGTTTGTGTTTGTCTAGGTTCACATCAGGGAAGTGATGTATGGTGGCTGGAAAACATTGAGATCAGATGTAAATGGGTATTTGCTGAGAGGTAGATGCAAAACAGAAAGGTAGATAAAGAGCACGTGGTACGATATTCTCTTCTGTGGGTTTCCCAGATGCCTCGAGGGTGGAGGAGCACCAGGTGCCCTTTTGCTTTTCAGGACATTGTGCTAGCTAAGCCTAACCCGGTCATTTGTTTGTCTTTTGCAGTTGCCAAGAAGACAGCTGCTCTTTTTTTCCAAAAGGACTAGGAGCACAGCGTCTTCCACTGCTGTTGAATTGCAGTCGTTTGGAGAGGTTTACTGTATGAAGCTTTTAAGGCCTTTTTGGTGAGTCTATCTGGATTTTTTTCGCATTTGTTTCTAGGCCATGTTAGATACCAGATGTAGACTACTGCATGTAATAACAGACGTGCATACTTGAACCTGGTCTGCGGCAGGCTGCTTGGTGAAATGAAGGAGCACCTTAGACCGCTGCGCCACCTAACCGGCAGCCACCTGAACCTGTCGTCCGTGAAAAACGTATATTCTCAGTAGGTACGCCTCATCTCCATTGTCCGCCATCGCCGTTAGATTCGATAGCACTGGAAATCACTCATGCAGTTGCAGTGGCCGTTTGGCTGCACCCTGGACCCACAAACAACCTTTCATACACTCACCTAAACTGGAACTGCAGTGATGTGGGGTTCAAGCTAGGTCCAGCCTGGTTTCAGCTCGTGACTGAAACTTCCCATTAGCTGTACCTTTTACTTCCCATTAATGGTATTGATTGCCACACACTCATGCTGGCTCAGCTGGCAGCCTCACATCAAGGCAGAGGGACAGCACGAGGAGGTGGGGAACCACAGATTTTCAGTATTGCGTCAGTACCATTTAACGAAGCCACAGCGTCGCGTGACAGGGTTACTATCGGAGCTCTAGCAAAGGATTTGTTTCTGTGTTCTTCCTTGACCCCAAATGTTCACCCTCACTCAACCAGTGTCCCTGGTATTTTTTTTTTGTTTCTTGTGTAGCTTTATAGCCTCTAATTAAACATTTCTGGCTATAATATTAATTAGAATAAATTAGAATGTTAACAGGATAGGTTAGGTGAGTTCTTGCGCTGTATCACCACCATCATCCGACATTTCATTGTGAATTCCAGCTTTGTCATCAACAAAGATCTGGACCTCAGATAACCCTGATCCCAACTGTATTGAACACTATGTGTCTTCAGTTCAGAAAGTCTATTTTTGCAGTGAGTTCTGAGTTTTCCTTCTCAATAGGCCTCTTTTATCCTTGCCTGCTCTCGTCTGAAGTTTTGGGACATCATTTTCAGCTCACTGAGACGCAGTAGGTCTGGCATGGAGAGATTTCTGAGACACAGTTGGAAGACGATTAACTGGGTTCGTTTCATGTCCCGTTTACTCGCACGTGTCACCGTGACTGCAGCATTCAACACCGCATTCAACACCGCATTCAACTGCAGCATTCAACACCGTTTACAGCATTCAACCGGGCTGTGTGTGCTTGATTCCCACGTGGGGGCCAGTATGGAAAAAGGATGGCATTCCCTACTTCAGATTGCTGTGGATACGAGTGTCAGCTAAAAGGCTTAAATGTTATCATGAATATGCCCCGGGCTGTGTATATGTGAGGGGCCTAAATGACAGTGTGGCTTGTTAGCGCTCGTGTCTGCAGAGCCTCTTTGTGTTTTCCACAGGCCTACCTGCCGGGGGGCTGCTCTTAATGAGATTTTAAACAGGCCTCTCAATAATGCACAACACCTGCTTATTATAGGGACACAGTGAGGAGAGATCCTGCGTCACTGGTTTCACTGTCCTGCGCTCTCTGTCTCTATAACTCGCTCTGTCTCTCTCCCTATCTGTATAACTCGCTCTGTCCCTATAACTCGCTCTGTCTCTCTCCTTATCTGTATAACTTGCTCTGTCTCTATAACACGCTCTGTCTCTCTCTCTATCTGTCTCTATAACTTGCTCTGTCTCTATAACTCGCTCTGTCTCTCTCCCTATCTGTGTAACTCACTCTGTCTCTATAACACGCTATGTCTCTCACTCTATCTGTCTCTATAAGTTGCTCTGTCTCTATAACTCGCTCTGTCTCTCTCCCTATCTGTATTACTCGCTCTGTCTCTATAATACGCTCTGTCTCTCTCTCTCTCTCTCTCTCTCTCTATCTGTCTCTATAACTCGCTCTGTCTCTCCCTATCTGTATAACTCGCTCTGTCTCTATAACACGCTCTGTCTCTATCTGTCTCTAAAACTCGCTCTGTCTCTCTGTCTCTATCTGTCTCTATAACTCGCTCTGTCTCTCTATCTCTATCTCTCTCTCGCTCTCTCTCTCTCTCTCTCTCTCTCTATGTTTATCTGTCTCTATAACTCACTCTGTCTCTCTCTTTCCATCTGTCTCTAAAACTCTGTCTCTATCTTTCTGTCTATAGTTCTCTCTGTCTCTCTCTTTCTATGTCTCTATAACTCACTCTGTCAATTCAATTCAATTCAGCTTTAATAGCATGACAGTTATTACAACCGTATTGCCAAAGCTAGAGGTACAGTAACAAGGAGACTACACAGTAGCAGCACCATTCAAGGTGACATCAAGAACAACAATAACCTGTCTCTATCTTTCTATCTGTCTATAGTTCTCACTGTCTCTTTCTATCTGTCTCTATAGCTTACTCTGGCCCTCTCTATCTGCCTCTGTACAGCTTGCTCTGTTTCTTTCATTCAGTTTCTCTCTCACATTATGCACCAATCTCTCCTCTCTCCTGTTCTCTCTTTCTGTCTCTCATGTATTATTCTCGGATGGCCCTTTAGGCTGGTGGCTGCCCTCCCCCCCTTTACTCGACTTAGCCTGCTCGTAAGTGATTTGAGGTTAGGGTACCATAACACTAACTCCTACAGCTCTTTTCAATGGGTCTGGCCCCGCCTTAGCAGAATGATAAAATCTGAGAGAAAACTCGGCCCAACATGTGGTGGTTTCTGTCTGGTGTAAACCTCAATTGAGGTTCTCTTGTAGGCGCGGTTATGGAGGTTGTTTGCTCTGCTGACTCTGTGTTTTTGTATCTACATGTTTTTGCCTCAGGCTGTAATATGTCAGATTGAGCTAGCTGCCTGTTCAACAGTAGGCCTAGGTAGCCCTCCATACTGTAATCATCTTTAGTCTCCCACCCGTAAAGTGTCTTCGGGTTACATTGACTATGTCCATTGTTTTCCACTCAGCGTACCGATTATTAATGGTTGCTCCAGGTGATACTTATGTTGTGTTGAAGAACAGCTCCTAGATTGTTGGTTGATTCTCTCCGTAATCCTACTTAATGGAACACAGACAAACCTGAGCTCAGGTTTTCTGTTCTCATGTCCTTTTTTGAAACGAGAGATGTGGGAGGTTTTGCACCCCCCCCACACATTCTCCTTCCCACAAACAGTATCTCCACTCCAACCCAGGTAGCTCACTCAGAAGCTTGTGTGACAGGACTTGGCAGTGGTTCAAGAACAACATTAAGCCAGTAGCCAACCTGCGTGTGAGCACATCTCCTCTCAGACAGCACAAGGGCACTGTGGCTGCTTCGGTTGGCAGAATGGCTCCGTTGCGCTGTGTACCTGCTCTGGAAATGACTGGGCCAGACCTGACTGGATGGGGTTGAGACCACACGTGCTGTCACCCTCTATACAGGTGGGTCACACATAAGTTAGCATTCAAGTAGACAGCCAAGAGTTTTCTAGATTCCGGTTCTTTTTGTCGTAACTAGATAGGATGACACAATTGGTTCTGTGTTCAGCAATGTCGGCTGTGTTTAGAAGCATAATGACACCTCAGTGTAATTGAGTTTCCTTAAGGATTTTTTTAAAACTTATTTTAAATGGTAAATACAAATCATCCTAAACATAGAACCACAAAAACACAGCCTTGCCTTTTGTTATGTAAAGACATTTAAAAAAACTGTATTTTCTTTAAAAGAACATTATGTTCGCCGCTGGATGTATCCACCAGCTATTTTCTAAAACTTGCTAAAAATCGACCCAGAAGGAAGTTTCCTACATTGGAAAAATAAATACTTAATGGTTTCTGTCAGAAACTTATATAATGTAAATTTCTCATCCACTTTTTGAGTACTTTAGTTTGACGGGTGACATCTGCCAGGTTAGAGGTATATCTGTCATGCGGAGCGCTGAAGTGGAATACTCTGTTCAGGAGAGATTTAAGAAATGAGATACGGATGATTTTTAGTAATCTCTCCCTATAACCACAAACAGCTTAGCCAGCTGTTTCGTGCTACTGTATGAAATCCGTGTGATGATGTTGTTCAATGTTTGTATTATCATTTTTTTTTCGTTAGACTGGACTGCCCACGGTGAGTTGTTTTATAATCGGCTGGCATTGATCTCTCCTGATGTTAATATGGATTGGAATCAGGGATGTATAAAAGGGCGGGGTGGGATCTCTGCATTTTTATTAACACATACTGTAGTCGCAGGCAGATGGCTTCTGAATTTTCTTAAGTGTGTGTTGTTTAATAGAGTCACGTCTGGGGGGTTTTTTTCCTTAAAAAGAGTCAGTTTTGGCGAGAATATTCTTTATTGGTATGTTAACAGCTAGTTGATTTTGAGACTGGTCATTAAAATAAGCTGGCGGGGTCCCCACAGACTGGACGTTTTGGTTTATGGGGAAGGAAAACGAGAGAGCCTGACTTCTACTTCATTAAAAAGGATATTAACAAAGAAACTCTGCTCCACATTCACTGGTTTGGTTTAACACAAGAAAATAACTTCCTTGATGGTAAACATTTTTCTCGTAAGCATCAGTATATGAGGAAGTGTGAGGTGGCTTTGAATTCCTGCTACCTTGGACTAGCCATTGTGTAACGTTGTGGTCTCCAGGAGTGATAGACATTGTCTGTTGGTCTGCCACAGTGTGTTTCACTCAATCGATCAAATTTATTTCATAAAGCCCTTTTTACATCAGCAGTTGTCACAAAGTGCTTTGACAGATACCCAGCCTAAACCCCCAAAGAGCAAGCAACAAGAGTAAATGCACAGTATATAGAGTATAGGATAGGATAGGTGTACTGCTGTGATTAGCATGTCAAGAAAGCTGCAATTAACAAAACGGAGGCTATGACTGAGGGGTTATCTGTCGCTAACGCTTTTGGAGTTGTTCCCGCCATGGGACTAGGAAACCCAATCCACGCAGGTGCTGTACAGATCATCCAGGAGGAGATTGAATAGACTGTAGTGTTTAAAGACTGTAGTGTTTAAAGACTGTAGTGTAGTGTTTTAGACTGTAGGTTTAAAGAGGGAGTCAGCTCCCCCGCCCTGTTTCTGTAAACAGCTGAGTGACCGGGCCGGGGACCCCCTCTGCAGAGCCATTTCATGTTGATTTGAAGGCAGGGCTTTGTGAAACCGCCGCGAGGCCGTAGCGTCGTTGTGTTGTTTTGGGTTTAGTCTGTTCTACGTGTGTGTCAGTAAAAGCCCAATGTGACGCTGAGCTGGAGGTTTTGGTTTGGCCTTATCACAAGCGGGGGCGTGTATATCAACAGGTCCGCGAGCAAACCACTGGGAACTGTTCTGCTCTCACACACCCTGTCCAGAATATTCTGTGGTTTTTTTTAGCTTCATTTTGTTGTTCAGTTGTTTTGTCACTTTTGGATGGGGAGGTTATGTTGTTGTTGTTGTCGTCATCGCAGGGAGACAGCTGCCTCACCGCTAACGAGCCTGAAAGGACTATGTTGTTTTTTTAGGGACGCGTATTATGGCATTTCATGGCAGTAGATCACTCGGCAATGGCTGTTATCGGCATGGGACCTAGGTGCTGTTTTTTCTCCAGTTTTTTTCCTAACCAAAATGCTGGGTAGTAGAAGGTCTGTTGGATGATTGTTGGATGATTCTGTGACGGGGTGGGATGAGAGTCTACTATGGCTTATAATCAAGATTAGTCACATCCCCCCACTAAGAGGGATCCATGAAATAGATTTTCTTGGTGGGTTTTCCTGCCTGTTGCTTTTTTGTTTTCCCTGAATGTCCCTCAAATTTTTCTCCAGGATCTTGCTTTTTGCAGGGATTCCATGTTTTCTTTTTGCTTCTGCTGCTACGTCAGAACAAACCCCCAAGGCATCAAATTCCCTGACTAGGCTGAAATTGCCCTTTCCCTTCAAATGAGTGCATGTAGGGCTGTGTTACAGCTCTGACCAACCCCCACCCTAATCATCACTCTGTGAAACGCCACCTTCCTCTGCAGTTAAACAACCCACAGAAAAACGGTGTTGGCCAATATCGACACCTATTCGCCACAGACAGGCATGTCACACAAAATGCAACTGGACGTTTTGACACAGACTGACGCTCGGCGTCCTGCCACTGTCACTGACGCCGTGCTGTAGTTGGGTTGATGCAGCTCAGCAGCGGGAATCGGAAAGAGATCTCCCTTCTCGCGGAGCTGAAATGAGAAGGTCATTAAGTCTCATTATTGATCAGTCATGATGAGAAAGTCGACACCCTTACCAGTTCATCATCATCCCCCCTAGGAACATGGTCGTCTCTTGTAAAGTAAGGCCTGGAAATACTCATTAACACTCCTCCTTGTCCTGAGACGATGTCTGAACCTCATCAGTGCACAGGTCCAGCTAGCAGTGCTCACTGAGGTGCTGAAAAGCTAGAAGAAGAGCGGGCAGAGGCCTACATCACGGAATTAGGGCTGCCGGTGTCCGTTGGCTAAATATAACGTCGGGGATGATAGCCTTATAATAGTTCTCCTGTAAGCTACTTCACACCAGAACTACACAGAATAGGTTATAGACACGGCGGAGTCAGATTGCGTTGGCATCTGAACCGTGGGTATTGGCTACAGGCCTACGACACAGGGCGCGTGGTGGAACAGCAGGCTGACGGAGAGCTGCAAAAACATAGTATACCATCCAGCTGAAGACGTTGGACCTTGTACTTTTGACCATGGGGTGGAACGACGGAAAACAGACAAACTGTCCTGGACCGTGTGTTTGGCGTGCTGTAACAGTCACCAACATACGTTGTCATGGTTAACTGGGGTGGGAGTTGCTGTCCGTTTACTGAGGGGAACTCTCCACTCTGGCCGAAACAGTTGGTTGCACCGACTGTACCTGCATAAATTACCAACGCCTGACCTGGGAGTGCGCAACAGCAACCACATAAACACCTTCTCTCGCACTTAACGTCGTTTTATGAACTCCAACTGGCCTCCCGTCTCTTCACATTTGGATTGCCAACGGCCGCTGATCTCTCTGAGATAATAGCAGCATTATGAATCACAGGGGCTGTTGTCGCAGTGGGATGTCAAGCTGCTAAACCTGCTGACGTGGTGATCCGCATAGCACATTGTGACTCTGCTAAGTCCTCTGCTCTGTGTGTGTGTGGGACAGAAGGTGTGTGTGTGTGTGTTCTGCAGAGTGTGAAGGGGACTCTGTTCACGTTGGTAAACACGGTGATGCCCTCTGTCCCAGGCACGCCCACATTCCCACTACAGCAACCCACACACACACGCACAGAAACACACACACACACACACACACAAACAATGATCTCCGATCCAGGTCGTTAACAGTCCCACTGGTTTTTCAGGGGAATGTGAATCTCAATAAATCCATCTGTTTTCTGATCTCATCTGTCCGTCTGTCTGTCTGTCCATCTGTCTGTCTAGCCATCTTTCCATCTGTCTGTCTGTCTGTCCATCTGTCTGTCTGTCGGTTATTTAGGATGGATACAGTGAATACTAACGGGTAAATCTCCCTCCTCCCTCTTTGATGAGATGCTTAGTTATGAAGGGAGGGATTGGAGTAAAAAAATTTAATAGAAATGTATCAGGGCTGTTCAACTCCATTCCTTGAGGGAAGAAAAACGTCAGTATTTTGCTTTTACCTAGTTGTTAATTGCACTAACTGGCCCTAGACTCCGAACACAAAGAAGTCAACTCGTAAACACCACACCCTCACAGGCCCTTGAATCAGGTCTGACATCTTCACAGAGGACTGTACTTGCAAACATTTGCATATGCCCAAGCAAGGGACAGTGACGATCAGAGTTGGCTAATTCGCTAGGCGGTTCACATCTCACAAAGGGTGAGGTTAGAGTCTGTCACCAAAAATATGTTTGTGCTGATTAAATGTGACACTTTACGGCCACCAGGGTTGGGCACGTTGACTGCGGTTTGCATTGAATTGTGGGTGATATCAACTCCGCAAGTGAGTTCACTGGACCAGCACTTAAAATGGCAATCAAAACTGTATCCGGTTTTGACAGGGATTCCCTGAGGGGAAGTGGATAGGGCAAGTGCTTAGGAGCTGTTCACTTTGTGTTTGGAGTCCAGCCCTGGTGTCCCTGCGGAATCCGCTCCAATAAAAAGAGGACGAAAAGCAGAAGTGTTTTAGCCCTTCAGGCCTGGAGCTGAATTGCCCTGGCCTATGCCATGCGATACAAGCTGTTAGAAAAGAGCACTCAAAATGGCTTGAAAATAAGTAGACATTGTTGTGACTTGTTTTTTGCGGGGCAGTGAGATGCTGTGGGAACGGCGGACCAGGAGGTTAAAGTAGCTGTCTAACCCGTTGAGAATATCATCTCAATGGACAGTCAGTGAGTCTTCTAGCCTACCAACAGGGTCTGATTGGTCCATTTATCACTTAGAGCTGTCTCATTAAAGACACCATATTGGGTGAATGGACCAATGGGCAGCCTGGCCTTTGATTAGCCGCGCAGACTGTGCACAGGAACGAAAATGAAAAGATAAGCGGCCACACCTGAGTCCCACCCTGGCTGTTGTGGGTATGGATCGTTAGTGCCCCTCACTGTCTTCCCGGGGACATCACTATGTTGAATAATTACCCCCCCCAAACATAATAAGTAATGACTGCCTAACCTTGGGATCCCTTGGGATCACTATTTTGTGTAAAATGCTAGTTTTTGTTGTGTTTTAACTAATGCTATCCTCAAACTTTTGGAATGAACACCCAAACGGTTAACAGTCAAGCTCCTTCTTCAATACTGTTGAAAAAACACCTGAAGCCACACGGAAGGAACGCAGCCCGAAATAGGTCGAGAATCACTCGCATTTTCTGCTCTGTCTGTCTGTCTGCCTGTCTGTCTGCATCTTTGGTTGGTGCAAATTTAAACCCGATAGCCTGTTACCCTAACCCAGTCAGCTGGCCTTTCGACACCACAGCTTGCCTGGTGTAATCCATATCTGGGCCTCTATTTGGGTCAGCCCAGCGGTACATAGTGCATGCAAACACACACACACAAATACAGAGACACACTCACAGATGTATAGCCTACATAACATCACAGTTGTTTGCTTCACACGATCCGTGCCGACAAAATCAGGACAGATTTGTCCCTGCAACCCGACTCTGCCGTTTTGCATTCTTTCATGAGCCGCGCCTGTGACCTGCCAAATAACATTAAATTGTTTGATTGTTTTTGTGGCTTAGCAGTAGAGTTGTATCTGTCTGCGTGTGTATTAAACATTTGGATAAAGGAAAATGCAACATGAATTAAGAACGATTTCTCCGTCTGCAATGCTTTTCGCTGGGCCTGATTGCGAAGGCCATTTCACATGGTGTGTCCTTGAACTGAAAGTCTGTTCTCTGGAACCTCAGACTGTGCACTGGACACGGTCAGGTTTGTTTTTTTCCCAATTTGGTTTTGTCTTGGCCATTTGAACTCACTACACCTTGGCTGCAGTACATTACCACAACATAATGAGTCAAAAGAAAACAAAGTTACTATTTAAAATTAGCTTTGTCTTCCACAACCAAATGTTCAGAGTGGGTCTTCTGTGTGCCATTTTACAAGACTTTGTCCAAAGCCTGTGATGTGAGACATAAACATTAAATTGACTAGGTTAGAAGCATAGGCTTATGAAGTCTTAATGTATACATTTAGTTCTCATAGTCCTAATTTGTAGTGATGTCGACAGCACTGTTTTTTTCCGTTAGCCAGAACCCCTAATAACACTTTAGGATTGTGTCTGTTGAAACCTTTTGCAGTACGAACAGTGAAACAGTTTTCAGGACGCTAAAAACAGCACTAATGATCATTTTTAGGAAAAGCATTGCTCTTCTCTCCATGTTTGGGGTGAGCAGGTAATCCAATTTCAGCCATGTAAATGAACGACAACCAAAATAGTCCCCCAAGCTGGCCTTTATGTGGGGTGTAAAATTTTAGGAGGCCTGAAGCAAGTCACAGGCGAACACAGACAGACGGACGGCAGGTTCTTTCATTTGCTCCTGACCTTGAACTTCACAGACACTCAGCTCTCCGCTTTCTCACTCCCCCATTTACCACCTCTCCTCTCTCTTTCACTCTCTGAAACCCTTTCCACGTCCCCTACACTTCACGTTCCCTCTGTCTCTCGCTCCGTTCGTAACAGGCTTTCACTTCAGTCTACGAAAGGAAAGGGTATGTTTGCTTTGCAAGTGACACCCTGGTAGATAAATATGTAATTTGGTATGAGGCAGAGGCCATTTGAGTGGTCGAGTTACAGCAGAACAACGGGGCTGTTGTGTGCCAAAATGCTGGAGGGGGGGCAAGCCAAATTACACATTATCCCTGTTTTTCATGTTCCGTTATTGTAGGTTGCATTGTTTTGTTTTGGGATCAGCATTAATGTAGCTACACTAAAAGGCCAGGAAGATAATGCCACATCTACTGCTAGCTTCTGTGTTTATATTAGCTCTTCCTTCATTCTTCCCCTTTTTTTCCTCCCATTCAAAACATGATCTGATCAGGACCAATGGCACACATCCTTGGGATCGGGGTGAGAACCAAGATGGCGTTGTTGTTGGTGCATTGTTCTGTTCTTACACGGTAACTGATCCCTGTCCACTGGGCCACAGAATGAAAGAACGCTTTCTCTTACGAGACAGACAGAGACAGATAGAGACAGAGATGGATAAAGACAAACAGGGATGGATGGAGACAGAAGGACAGAGATAGAGACAGACAGACAAACAGAAATATAGGGAGACATGGACAGACAGAGATAGAGAGAGATAGGTTTAATTTCCATTTGTTTTGGAAATTCTAACAAATGTTTACCGTGTCAGTAAAGCCCATTGAATTGAACTAAATTGAATTGATAGAGATGCAAGAGAGCGAGTGAGAAAGATACAGGAGAATGAGGGATAAATGAGAAGGAGACAGGCAGAGAGAG
>JACXGI010006166.1:25484-43331 GCA_016801175.1 Esox masquinongy | reverse complement strand
TGGGGCAGACCAGGAACCCTCGGCGAAGGCTTTAAAACCACGGACCTCAGGCGCAGGGGAGTCCACCGGTTTCACACGCTCAGCCCAGGAGCCGAAGGACATGTCTGAAGGTTCCTTCGGCGCAGGCAGGGGGGGCAGAGGCAGCTGGATGCGAAGAGCTGCCCTCTCTATCATGCCCGCAAACTCCACGCGGAGAGGGAGCGGGCGGAAAGAAGCAGCAGAGGAGAGTTCGTCTTCTATTTCTCCCGGGAGAGAGGGAGAAGCGCGAGAACCGCCACCACAACCCACGTGGGAAGGGGGCGGGTCTGCCTGCGTCAGAGGAGTCGGGTCCTGCGTAGGAGCGTCCTCCTCAGACATCTCGTCGTCATCGTCGTCGCTGGGATCCAAGACGGCGGAGACGTCCACCTCCTGTTCAAAGTAGTTTGCCCTCTCTACACGTGTAGAGAGGGACAAAGTAGCACAGGAGGAGTAAGCCGGGGGGTCTGTGAGACCCTCACGAGCGTGAGCCGGTCCCAGGCAGGAAACACACGCGCGATGTGAGTCCTGGTCTGCAGACAGGTTGGCGCAACGGCAAGCGGCGGTGAAAAACTTCTTCATGTTGAGACGTCGAGCTAAAGAACGTCGACGGCAAAAATTCTCAGGCTGAAGTAATCAGTACAGCACTCAGCAAGCGTTTGTTGAATAAAAAGGGAGGACGTTCTCTGGGCTCACGGGTCATATATAGGGGCAGGCGTGCCCTGATTGGCTGACGCATCTTGCATAATGAGTTTTCAGTACGGCCGCGGACGCGGCCAGGGTAAACCACTAGGAGCTAAAGCCCCTCTAGGGGGCGGAGCTCCACGACATATAACACGCGGATATTGCAATCCTGCTTACAGCAGTCGACCAACGGCTTCTACTGGGGTACGGCAACAGCACCTGGACAAACTACACGCAGAACTGCAGTGAACCGTAAAATTAGAACCGGTAGTAATAATAACGGTAATATGTTAAGTTTAGTTATGATTATGTTTACATTTGCTAATGATTATTTTGGATGGCGGTGCATGGTTGCCTGTCGTAGCATAGCGCATTTATTGGGGTGGGACATTTTGAGTATATTTGAATATTCGGGGGGACGTGTCCCCCTCAATATATATTGTAATTACGGCCTTGGTGTACATGTCTGGTTGCATTCCCAATCACATAACATGATTATAATTGTCATTTACCAATTACAATCAATAATGACATCATAATTGTACACAATTGCAGGAATGGAATGACAATGAGTTGTTAATAGTATTAAGAGTAAGTCAACTTCAACAATCAAATAATAGTAACAAAAAAGAAAAGATAAGAAAAAACAAGAAAAAAAGATTCCGGAATTCCAAGGGGAGCAGACACAGAAAAATGAGCTCCTGAACAAATCGAACAATTTGAACCAAAAAAGTGGGAAAAATGTGGAAATAACTATTGAAAGAAACTGACTTAAGAGGTAATACCATAATATAAGGTTAATATCAGCTAAAAAACTATTCCATTTTAATAACAACACACAAGAAGAGGAAAATAATAACAAAAAAATATTTGAACACAATAATAGCTAGCTTTGTAAAGTTAACAGCTTCTGGTTGCCATTGAGACAGGCTACAATGTAGCAGAATGCAGCAAGAAACTGAACATTGAACAGAGCAGAGCGGTTGAATATCCCACCAACTGCAAGAGTTACAACGTAAGGACGAAACACCCTTATATCCTAATGGAAAATTAAAATTGTATAATGGAAAACCCTTATATCCTATATGTGGACTTTGCCCAGCAAAACAAACAAAGAACCAAGAACAACCTAATTTTCCACACCAAAACATTTAAACCCTGTCATCTGCAAACACTATCCCTATATGACTGGACAGGGTATTGGCCGTGGTGGCAGACTAACTATCTGTGAAGATGGCAACCTGGACATAGACAAACCCTTCCTAAAAATTATTTATTTTACAAAGGGGACTGTGCTTGTACAAAGTACTGAAGCAAACTTAAACTCCTTTGAAGAAGTGTTTCCTTTGGTTAAGGCAGAAGTAAACACCACTCCCCATCCGTGCTATGGACAGCTGCCCTTTGGGCACTGAGGAGGTCACCCACATCACCGAACCCATCGCCTTCACCATTGACACCAACCACTGTGAGTCCTTACAGTTCCTCGTTATCACAGCACCAGTGCACCTGTTGGTACTGGGCGTTTGGCACCAGGTACACAATCCCATCATCTCCCGGGTAGAGGTCCTGGTCTCCAGAATGTCGGGGAGTCTGTCTGTCCGCATGGTGCTTGTCCACCTCCATGGAAAGCCCAGAGGGAGCCCTTCAACCCGTCATTCCCTGGCCCTATAAAGCCCTACATGAGGTATTCTCCAAACAAAAAGCAATCTGTCTCCCCACTGACAGAGACTGGGACTGTGCCATAGACCTGTTGCCTGGCGCCACACTTCCCCATAGTCACATCTACCCCCTGTCAGTGGCTGAAACAGAGGCTATGGCGACCTAGGTCGAAGAGACACTCAAATAGGGTTTCATACGACCTTCAGTTTCCCCTGCATCCTCAAGTTTTTTCTTTGTAGGTAAGAAAGATGGCGGCTTGTGCCCATGTATAGATTACAGGGTCCTAAACTCAGTCACAGTGAAATACCGGTATCCCTTACCTCTAGTGCCCGTCACTATAGACCAGCTGCATGGCGCAGCAATATACACCAAACTAGATCTACAGAGTGCTTATAACCTGATCAGAATCAGAGAAGGGGATGAATGGAAAACTTCCTTTAGCACCACCTCTGGTCACTATGAGTACTGTGTCATGCCCTCTGGTCTCAGTAATGACCCATTGGAGTTCCAGGCCTTTGTCAACAAGGTGTTAAGAGAGATGGAAGTTCATAGTGGTTTATATGAATGACATTCTCATCTACTCCAAGACACCGGAGCAGCATGTACAGAATGTGCGTAGAAGCGGAGAAGTGCTTCTTTCACACCACCTCTGTCTTGTTCCTGGGATATCACAGCCCTGAAGGAATCAAGATGGAGGAGTTAAAAGTTGACGCAGTCAGGTCATGGCCAGTTCCCACTACCATCAAGGAGCAGCAATGATTCCTTGAATTCTCAAACTTCTACAGACGATTCAGCACGATGGCAGCCCCTCTGACATTGCTCCTCAAGGGTGTTCCCTCCCGGCTGGCTTGGCACAGTCAGGCCGAGGCAGCATTCAACACCCTTAAACACCTCAGCTCCTGTCCTCAAACATCCGGATCCCTCTCTGCCATTCGTAGTCGAGGTTGACGCATCAGAGGTGGGGGGTAGGAGCCATTCTTTCGCAACACCAGGGCACCCTGCCAAACTCCATCGCTGTGCTTCTTTTCAGCCAAGCTCACCCCCGGTGAGTGGAATTATGATGTTGGAGACAAAGCTTCTAGCTGTGAAAAGGGCCTTGGAGGAATGGAAGCACTGGTTGGAGGGCTCAAGAGAGCCTTTTCTCGTCTGGACTGACCACCGCAACTTAGAATACATCAAAGCAGCAAAACGTCTAAACACTCGGCAATCAAGGTGGGCACTCTCCTTCTCACGTTTCAACTTCACACTGTCGTACCACCCGGGCACCAAGAATGCCAAGGCCGATGCCCTTTCCCGTATTTACAAGGTAGATGGAGTTCCTCCCACACCATCATCAATCATTCCCCTCACCACAATCGTGGCGCCCATTCAGTGGAACATTGATGAGGACATCAGACGTGCACATGAGGCTGATCCGTCTCTGGCTACCTGTCCACCAGATTGCACCTACATTCCTCTAGCAGTCTGGGACCGCCTAGTGACATGGGCACATACGACTGTTGCAGCCAGACACCCAGGGGTCTCCCGAACATCAGATCTCCTCAGTCAGAAATATGGAAAGCCTTTATGGAGCGAATGGGGATCTGGGTCAGCCTCACCTCTGGCTACCATCCACAATCTAACGGCCATGTGGAAAGGGTCAACCAGGAGCTCAGCCGATTCCTGCGTGCCTACTGTCAAGACCAGCAAGGTGAGTGGGCCCAATACCTTCCCTGGGCCGAGTATGTGCAGAACTCTCTATGCCACACTTCCACCGGACTCACCCCTTTTCAGTGCATGTTGGGCTACCAGCCGGTCTTGGCACCTTGACAATTAGAGACTTCCGGCAGTGGATGGCTGGTTCAGGCGTTCTGAAGCTGTTGTGGGAGGCCGCCCACGTCTGCCTGCAATGCGCAGTTCACCGACACAAGGCCCATGCTGATTGTCCCTGCAAGGACACACCAGAGTACCTCCCGGGGGATAGGGTCTGGTTGTTGACAAGGGACCTCCCTCTCCGCCTGCCCTGCCGCAAGCTAAGTCCTCGCTTTGTTGGCTCCTTTCAAATCACAGCACATGTTAACCCTGTGTCCTACACCTTACAGCTACCCTGGCACTATTGTATCCCGCCCACTTTCCATGTTTCCCTTCTCAGGCCAGTGGTTGCTGATCCGCTGGACAGTGCTGGAGCCCACAGCGTGGGTCCGCCGCCCCTCTAGACGTTAACGGACCCCTGGCCTACTCCATGAGCCATCTCCTGGACTGCAGGCGCCGTGGGGGGCACATACAGTACCTGGTGGGGGTATGGGCCTGAGGAGCAAAGCTGGGTACTGGCTGCAGATGTCCTCGTTCCGCCCTCATTGCCGACTTCCATCGGCGGCGCCCGGACCGCCCTGCTCACGCCCCAGTGGGCGCCCTGGGGGGGGGGGGTACTGTCACGTTCGCCCCCATTAGCTCTCCCATTTACTAGGTTCACCACCGGTCCTGTGGTCCACTACCATCCTGGTGTCCCCCATTTGGACAGTTCCCCACAGCCCACGAACTCTGCACACAGTTAGGTGTGCCAGTTCTCACAGGTGTTTTGTGCTTTGGTGATAATGATTGTTATTTCTGCCCTTGCTTTTCTTTGGTTCTTCGAGCAGTATTGATTTTCAGTCAGCTGTGCTTCTGATCTACGTAAGCACTCCACAGTCTACTTAAATCAAATTTAAAGACCCACCTTTTTTTTCTTGCTTTTAGTTCAGTCTGAGGTTGTCCCTTGGTTTTGGTCAAGTCCACCCTACTTATTTTTAACATCCTCATACTGTGTTTTAATCTGTTTTTGGTTTTATTAAATTTAACTTAACTCATTGTATTTCTTTGATCTTGATTTTATCATTTTAGTTGTCTTAAGTATTTTCCCTATTAGTCTTGCCCTCTATGCATTATATGTACTATTGTATTATGTATTGTTGCCTTTTATGTATTATTCCTTTAATCATGTATACAGACCCGGCGGCACGGAGGACATTGCCCCCCAGCGAGAATGCTTTCCCCCCCAAAAAATAGTATATGCTTCCTAATAATGTAGTATATGTAGTATAGTATATGCTTCCCAACACTAATTACTGTTGGGAGTGTAGGCTCGCTCTCTTGCCTTCATTTGCAAATGCAATCGAAGATGTGCTTTACATCTTCGATTACACACAAAGAATGTGTAAATACTGTAGTTAGTAAAAGATTTCGAATTTCATTGACAGCTGTGTATTTTGCTAGCATACAGCTTCAGCAGGCCATGCGTGCAAAAAATATTTGCTTTCCGTCCCTCGTGCTGAAGTTACGATTCTATGTTGATTGTTGGGATAAACGTGCCCGCCCAAGAAAATCAAAGGCCCGTCTTTGTACTAGTACACATTTGTACTAGCGCCTGCACTTATAGATGTGAGCAACCCATCCGGGTACTTAGCCTTCGCGTCATGCTCCCGCCCCCTTTTGGGGGAAAACAGCCCATTTAATTTGACTGGCTGTCAATACAAAATCCGAGGTCTTTGCAAAGTAATTAATATAAAGTAAGAAAACCGTATTGCTTTTTAGCTATTCAGACCACATACACTATGGCCAGTCAGGCAAACAATTATTTAATGTCATTGATTGGCATTGATCGGCAACGTTACCTAGAGAAAACTAAAGAAATTGGGGTTGAATGTCCATTCAGTCTGCCCCCATCAAAGTGGACGAACAACCCGACCCAGTGGCCGGAGGTATCATATCCTGACATATACAACTACCTTATTAAATCTCCAGGTAATGTATTTATGACATCTGTCACTTTATTTTGCTATTTTGTCCAATGTGACGTTACTGTAAAATAATTAAATCTAACATGTTTTGCAAGCTAGCTAGTACACTGCAACTATATGGTAGGCTACAGCGTACAGTAGACTATAATTTCATCCTCATCCCTGTCACATACAGTTCACATACACAGGCACAAATATGCTCAAATATGCTCAATATCAGTTCTTTCAATTCTTTTCAATTTTTTTATTAAGTTCGACGTACAAAACACTACGCAGCAACTTTTAGGTACGGTGCCAGTAATATTTCCGTTGTCTTCTACACTTTTACAGCGCTTGTTTTCCCCCAAAAGGAGGCCTTGTCGTTCGAACGGTAGGAGAATGACGTGTATCTTGCTCTCATCTATAGCCCACCTGTATTGAGGCGGATGTTAATCCATCTGCCTCGACTGTAGAGCACTTTGTGTCAACTCCTGTGGTTTTTAAATGTGCTAAATTAATAAAAGTGACTTGACCTTCCTCCAAGTGGGATATTGGTTAAATTTCCACACACACACACACACACACACAGTTCGCGCGCGCGGAGCTGGCGGGTCTCCTGCCTACAGGACTGGCAACTTGTGTATCTGGGTGAG
This sequence comes from Esox masquinongy, assembly GCA_016801175.1. Lineage (NCBI taxonomy): Eukaryota > Metazoa > Chordata > Actinopteri > Esociformes > Esocidae > Esox > Esox masquinongy. The sequence goes on along the minus strand of JACXGI010006166.1, from coordinate 36,586 downwards.
CCGCACTGCTATCTGTTACGGCGCGTCTGAGTCTCCGCAACTGGGGTAACGATGACGTTGAATCAAGCAAACAAGCAAGTTTATTGCCGGACCCCGTAAGCGGGCCTAAGAAGAGCGAATGTCACCAAATGTTAAATAACGTAGAGGTTAGAGAAGCACACTTGTGGACTATCGGTCCCCAGTTCGTATCTCCTCGCAGGCGGAGCGAAGTATGTGTTATGAATTACTCCTTTTGGTGGATTTTCGAAGTACGCATCCGTGCATGCGTTTTGGATCAGGATAGACAAACACATTTGCTGGCTACAATATACAGTAGTTACGTTATAGTAAGCCTTAACTGAAACTGTATACGGTTATATTGCGACTGTTTCTGGCATGGAAAAGTTCATCTTCAGTCTCGCTAGGAATTGCTCAATTCTTATGATTATTCCTAGGAAGTTAGTAGATACTAGTAAGCCTTACTGGCTAATAAGCTGTTAAAGTTCAGTCTGAGGTTGTCAGTGGCGAAAGCAATGGCAAAAGCGATACAGTTCATAGACGCTATGGTGGAGGTAAACTTAATAAGAAACGTTAGTCAGTTTAACACAATCCTCAATGGAGTCTAGTGACTGCAGAAATGCCGTGGCGTAGTGGTTAAAGACGGTGCCTCTCATGTGGAAGATCTAAGTCCGAATCTATTGAGAGCAACGTCATTTATTAATTATTTCTGGTAGATTCCACAATTCTCTTGTCTTTTCACTTGATGAAAAAGTTAGTTATCGTCGCCTTTGTTGATAGTTATTGTATAAATGTCATTCAAGAATGAAAGAAAAAAGTACGTTGTTTGGCCATGAAAGAAAAAAATACGTTCTTATGCTATGAAATGAAATAGCTTTGGCAGACTCGCTAGCAATTGCTCAATTCTTATGACTATTCCAGTAAGTTAGTTGACACCGGTAAAGCTTATTACTGGCTAATACGCTGTTAAAACGGCCAGTGACAAAAGAGGATTTGTTCAGGATAGAAAAAAGAGGCTATACTGACACCTGGCAAATGTACGGCTCGGTGGTGTAGTGGACACAGCCATTCATGTGGGCGACCCAGATTCGAATCCCGAGAGGGCAGCAATTCTAATGCGGGCCGGCTGAACTAGGCTTGCCTGGTTTCATGTTTTTATTTCCAGTTGTGTGCAGCATAACTGCTAAACGCAGCTTGACCATATTTAGACTCTGGGCTCTACTAGCTGACTTGTGTTCATGGATCTAAGAGTCCTGCTCTGTTTATATTCTTCAAACAAATCAGAAATGTATTCGGGGCCTACACGATTCAGTGATTTATAAACTAAAAGCACAACTTTAAAATCTATTCTGTAACTGACTGGAAGTCAGTGCAAAGATTTTACAACCGGAGTGATGTAAAATCTTGGTCCTGGTTAACATTCTAGCAGCAGCATTCTGAATGAGCTGCAGCTGTTTTACAGTCTTTTTGGGGAGTCCAGTTAAGTGGCCATTACAGTCGTCAACCCTACTAGAGATAAAAGCATGGATGAGCTTCTCTTGGTCTTTTTGGGACACCAAGCACTTGATTCTGACTATATTTATAAGATGATAGAATGCTGTTTTGGTGACCGCTTTTTTGATATGACTGTTAAATGTGAGGTCTGAGATTACGCACTTGGTCCCTGGTTTTTAGGACCCGAGAATCCAGCTCTTTACTAATACTAGTTCTTTTATTTTTGTTACCAAACACAATAATCTCTGTTTTATCTTGGTTTAATTGTAGACAATTTTGGTTCATCCAGGTATTTATGTGCTCTATACAGTGACACAGTGAGTCTATTGAGCTATTGTCATACGGTTCGAGAGCCATATATATTTGAGTATCGTCGGCATAGCTATGGTAGTTAATGTTGTTGTTCTGTAGAATTTGGCCCAGAGGTAGCGTATAGAGATTGAACAGAAGCGGGCCGAGAACTGATCCCTGGGGATCTCTGCCTGTCATTCACCCTATCAGATTCATGATTACCAATGTTGACAAAGTAACTCCGGCCATCTAGATAAGATCTGAACCAATTAAGGACTGTCCCGGAGAGTCCTACCCAATTTTCCAGCCTATCTAGAAGTGTTCTATGATCTACAGTGTCAAATGCTCTACTGAGATCTAATAGAACCAGAACTGTTATTTAATTGGAATCAGTATTCAGCCTTTTATCAGGGTCGTTTCAGTACTGTGGTGAGATCGGAAGCCTGACTGAAATTTGTCTGAGAGACCGCTTGAGTTCACAAATTTGCTGAGTTGATTGAAGACAACCTTCTCAATGATCTTGGCTATAAAAGGAAGATTTGATGCAGGTCTATAGTTGTTCAGTATAGATGCATCCAGTGTTCTCTTTTTTAACAGGAGCTTAATGGCAGCTGTTTTTAGAGACGTTGGGAAAATGCCTGATTGCAGAGAGCTATTAACTATTTGCTGTAGGTCCATTGTTATAGAGTTAAAAATTGTTTTAAAAAGGTCTGATGGCAGTGTGTCGAGACAACATGTGGAAGCTTTAAGATGTCGAACTGTTTCTTCTATGGATTTTTAATCAATTGTGTTAAATTGCGACATAATACCAAGTTATGTCTTGGTGGTCGTAGTGACGGTACAGTGTCCATGTTAGACTGTGTAGTTCTGATGGTCCGTCTAATACTTATTATTACTAATTTTTTCACTAAAAAAATTTTAGTGAAAAATTTTTTTCACTAAAAAAACACAAATTAATTACATTTCACAGCGTGTTGTCTGTAATTCATTACAGACAACACGCCTGTCTTTCAGAATTACTACTACTTACTACAATGTCTCATGAAACTCTTTTGGTTTTATTATTTCTCATGTCAATCCAAGTTTGTGAAAATGTAGTGCATGCATTAGAGTAGGATGTGACAAATTGCGTCCCGTATTGATTCTGTAAGGGACAGTGCATTTTATTTTTCAATGCGGGAAAATCCCGTATTATACGGGACGGGTGACAACCCTACCTGCGCCTGTGTCCCGAGTGTTGCTTCTACACGCACTCTTTCATGACAGTATCTCTTAAATAAAAACCACTAGGAAAGAGATGTTTTAGTGTATAAATCCAAAAAACGTCACTTCTTAGAAGAAAGTGTAGGTCACCATCTCTAGATGGCATTCGTCAATACCACAGAAAATAATTGTGGAAATGTCATGTTTGTTATTGCTGAAATTTATTGTTATATATTTATAACAATAAATGCCATAAGGGCAACAAAACATAAACAGTTGTGCTCAAAAGTTTGCATATCCTTGGAGAATTGGTAATATATGTACCATTATATGTAAAGAAAACATGAGTGAGCAGGCAAAACACGTCTTTTATTTCTTATGGGATTCACATTCAACTGTAGGTCATAACAGAATGTCACAATCATAAAACAAAACATGGCAACAAAGAAAAAAAAAACTGACTTCTGTTCAAAAGTCTGCATACCCGTAGTTCATAATAGAGTGTCTTCACTCTATTATGAATGCCTTCAGCATCAATGACAGCGAGCAGTCTTTTGTAATAGTTGTCTATGAGGCCCCAAATTCTTTCAGGTGGTATAGTTGCCCATTCATCTTGGCAAAATGCCTCCAGGTCATGCAAAGTCTTTGGTCATCCTGCATGAACCACACGTTTGAGATCTCCCCAGAGTGCCTCGATTATATTAAGGTCAGGAGACTGTGATGGCCACTCCAGAACATTCACCTTTTTCTGCTGTAACCACTGAAGGGTCAACTTGGCCTTGTGCTTAGGGTCATTGTCGTGCTGGAATGTCCAAGAGCGTCCCATGTGCAGGTGTCATGCAGAAGAATGCAAATTGTCTGCCAGTATTTCCTGATTACATGCTGCATTCATCTTGCAATCAATTTTCACAAGAGTCCTCGTGCCTTTAGAGATCACACACCCCCAAAACATCAGTGAGCCACCACCATGCTTCACAGTGGGGATGGCATTCTGTTCACTATAGGCCTTGTTGACACCTCTCCAAACATAGCGCTTATGGTTGTGACCATAAAGCTCTGTTTTGGTCTCGTCACTCCAAATTACAGTGTGCCAGAAGCTGTGAGGCGTGTTAAGGTGTTGTCGGGCATATTGTAACCAGGCTTTTTTGTGGCATTGGCACAGTAAAGGCTTCTTTCTGGCAACTTGACCATGCAGCTCATTTTTGTTCAAGTATCTTCGTATTGTGCTCCTTAAAATAACCACACCATCTTTTTCCAGAGCAGCCTGTATTTCTCCTGAGGTTACCTGTGGGTTTTTCTTTGTATCCTGAACAATTCTTCTGGCAGTTTTGGCTGAAATCTTTCTTTGTCTACCTGACTCTGGCTTGGTATCAAGAGATCCCTGAATTTTCCACTTCTTAACAAGTGATTAAACAGTACTGACTGGCATTTGCAAGGCTTTGGATATCTTTTTATATCCTTTACCATCTTTATAAAGTTCCATTACCTTGTTACATTCTTTTCTGCTCCCCATGGCTCAGTATCTAGCCTGCTCAGTGCATCCACGTGAGAGCTAACAAACACATTGACTATTTATACACAGACACTAATTGCAATTTACAAAGCCACAGTTGTGGGAAATTCACCTTTAATTGCCATTTTCACTTGCGTGTGTCACCTTGTGTGTCTGTAACAAGGCCAAACATTCAAGGGTATGTAAACTTTTGATAAGGGCCATTTGGGTGATTGCTGTTATCATTATGATTTAAAAAGGAGCCAAACAACTATGTGACAGTAAATGGCTTCATATGATCACTATCCTTATATAAAAGACCGTTTTTTTGCATGATCAGTCATATTTTCAAAGTCAATGCCAAAATTTCACAATTTCTGCCAGGGTATGCAAACTTATGAGCACAACTATATAGGACATTTGTGGAAACTTTTTTCCAGTGTGTGGGTGATAGACCTATGTCCAATGTGGGTGATAGACCTATGTCCAGTGTGTGGGTAATAGACCTATGTCCAGTGTGTGGGTGATAGACCTATGTCCAGTGTGTGGGTGATAGACCTATGTCCAGTGTGGGTGATTGACCTATGTCAATTTAGAAGTACTGTCGGATTGTGCATCATTACTCCAGCAATAGTTACTATCATTCGATAATGGACCTAATATAGTTTGAAACAGATGCTATGCCTTTGGAGATTGGCATGAACCAAACGGTCTCTCAGACTGCTGGAGCACTTATGACTACCAGTGGAGGTTTGCTAAACACAAAAAGATTATCGGGGTCAGGGAACAAAACGTCACAGGGTCTTTTGAAAATTGACTTGATCAAATTGGATTTCGGATCTGTAATAAAAAAATCTGTAATAACATTAACATTCATTATTTTTGTTGCTCTGCAGCTCTTTATTAAGATAGCTAGTCATTTAATTTTGGAATTATTCCAGTAAGTTTTGTTTATCTAGTTAATCTGGGTTATTTGTAATGATGTAAAATACAGTAAGTAGTAATAGCCTAACTGTGCTGTTCTTTTAGCCAATACCGGTTGGTTGCCTACCAAGGCTTGAGTCGGTTGGGAAAGACGTTAGTTTATTTTGGAACCGGTTCACTAGTGATGGGAAGTTCGACTCTTTCTACTGACTCGGATCTTGTCGAGTCATTCAAAATTTTCAAGTCATTTCATTCATTTGAATCAGTAATGCCTACATTAGCCTAATTATTTTAGACCTACCATGTGTCCAATTATTTGTTACAAACATGTCTTTATAATGCTACTGTCTTGATCTGGTTTTCTTTTCGAACATAAAACTAACAGCGTATTCCGGGGTTCGGGTAGAACTCCACTGCCAGTCATTCAAATGATTGAAACAACCGTTCAACTGAACGGTAAAACTGAATGAATCAGTCTTTTTTTAAACTGAAAGAGTCATGAAAGAGAGCAATGAATGAGTCACTAGAAAGATTTGTTCAAAACAAACGTATCGTTTGCAAACTGCACATCACTATGGTTCACCTTTTTGGGCACGTAAAGAACTCTACTCCACATAGCTCAGAATGGGGTCGAGGACAGAGGTTGTATGATTGTAATATTTAGAGGGAGAATTTAGAGCAACTTATTTAAATACAATGGGTGGGTAAAGTGGTAATATTTTTTTCCTTGAGGAGAATGGTGGCTTTAAATTCATTGATACCTAGAGTATGACCAGCCCCTTCCCCAAATAAATAACAAACTGTTCCAAATTAGCTGTTTGTGTACACTACACTTGCAGCTTGTCCCCTGTAGTTTTCTTACAACTGCCAATGTTTGCATTCACTTGAACCAGGGGAAAAGCAGTGCTTTCGCCACCAACCTTTTTGTGGAGCAGGGCCCACAAACGTAAAAGAGAACAGGTGTGGTTGTGAGCATTTGAGCTGTACACAGCCTCTGCCTATTATGTGAAAGTACACTATATGGCCAAAAGTATGTGGACACCTGACCATCACACCTATATGAGCTTGTTGGACATCCCATTCAAAAACCATGAGCAATAATATGGAGTTGGCCTGCCCAGTTATAACAGCCACCACTCTTCTGGGACAGCTTTCCACAAGATTTTGGAATATCTCTGTGGGAAAAAACAGCATTTGTGAGGTCAGGAACTGATGTTGGATGAAAAGGCCTGATTTGCGATCGCCGTTCCAGTTCATCCCAAAGGTGTACAGTGGGGTTGAGGTCAGGGCTCTGTGCAGGAAACTCGAGTTTCTTCACACCAACCTTGTCGAAACATGTCTTTATTAGTCATGCTGGAACAGGAAAAGACCTCAGCGTTACCCTCAACCCTGACCTCTCCTTTGATGAACATATAAAATATATCTCAAGAGTTGCTTATTTTCATCTTCGGAACATTGCTTTGAAACTTTCTATCAAAAACTGATGCAGAAAAACTAATCCATGCTTTTGTAACTTGATTAGATTACTGCAATGCTCTTCTTTCCGGTTACTCTGATAAATCAATGAATAAATCTCAATTAGTGCTGCACAAGGCTGCTAGAATCCTAACTAGAACTAAAAAATTTGAACACATTACTCCAGTTCTACCCTCTTTACACTGGCTGCCTGTTAAGTTTAGGGCTGATTTTAAGGTTTTATTGTTAACCTATAAATCAATACATGGACTTGCTCCTACTTACCTCACTGAACTGATCCAGCCATACATACCTACACGTAACCTTAGATCGCAAGATGCAGGCCTTCTAATTGTACCTAGAATTTCTAAACAAACAGCCGGAGGCAGGGCCTTCTCTCATAGAGCTCCACTACTGTGGAATGATTTGCCAATTAAGGTTAGAAATGCAGACTCAGTGCAAACTTTCAAGTGTCTACTAAAGACTCATCTCTACAGCATGGTCTATGATTAAGTGTAGTCTGGCCCAGGGGTGTGAAGGTGACCAGAAAGGCTTGATACTGTCCACCCTTGCTGTCTTGCCAGGTGGGCTCTCATCGCCACTGGGATGCCCTCCCTCCAATGCCATTCGGGGGTGGAGTCACTGGCTTGTTGTTGTCTCTCTGTTGCGCACATCGTGCAATTGGGCTGAACTCTGCTGGCAATACTCAACCCTGATTCAGGGTGGTTGCGGTTGGTGGGTGTCCCTTTGGTTGATATTTGGCAATGTGGGTGGATTGATTTCCTGCCTGTTAGGCCCTGTCCGGGGCCTCCCCCGGATTGGGCCACAGTGTCACTGGACCCCCCCTGTCTCAGCCCCAATGTCTTACACTGCTATATTATTGTGCCGGAGGAGTAGGGTCAGTTCTCCTTCTCCACTATAAATCCTTGAAGATCTAATTTTCCCTATCTCCTGCCCTATTTTAAACCCCTCTGAGCCTGGTTCCTCTCTAGGTTTCTTCCTAAATTTCGGCCTTCTTAGGGAGTTTTTCTTCGCCATTGAAATTCAACACTATTGTTGTTTGCTCCTTGGGGTTTAAGGCCGGGTGTTTTGTAAAAGCACTTTGTGACAACTGGTGATGTAAAAAGGGCTTTATAAATACATTTGATTGATTGATTAGGCCAAAAAAGAAAACAAATAAACATGCATACTATAAATATATTTAGCATTAAAGAAAAAGCATGAAAAAAACCCTGCACATTTAAAAAACAAATCTTACAAATAAAACAACACATTTTAGAGGGCTAAAACTATTAAAAGATTATTAAAAGATTAATAAAAGCAGAAGAAAACAAAGGTGTTTAGCCTAAATTTAAAAGTGGTCAACGTTGGAGCAAATCTAAGATTTTCTGGCAGTTTGTTCCAATTCTGCTCAACATAATGAATAAATGCTGCCTTGCCAGCCTTTGTCCTTACTCTTGGAACAGTTAGCAGACCAGACCCTGATGACCTGAAGGGTCTAGAGGGTTGATACTGAGAGAGAAGGTCTGAGATGTAACTTGGCCCTGAACCATTGAGTGGTTTATAGATGAGTAAGAAGTTGAGGTGTTGGAAGAGAGTCAACCAAAATGAGGTGATTGAGGAGAGAGATATAGCAGATATTTCCAAGGAAGAGACAATATAACCTAGATATTTCAGTCATGCTCAAACTTTCCTAAATGAGTGGAAGGGACCACTAGATTTAGATAATACAATGATCTTGTTTGATGGGAAGTGCTTTTCAAGAGGGCTTAACAGACAAAAAGCATGCAAAAGATGTAAAATATCATAAATATTCTTGTGTGTTCACAGCATTTAGGAAATTGGTATTTCATAGAACAGATACAAATTACATATAAATGCTATTCCGTCACATTTTTTGTTTTAAAACTCATCTCACAAATGTAATACAACATATTTTTTTGTATTATTCTGGCCGGGGTATCCAAAAAAGAGACACAGAGAAAGGGACAGGCTATTGTCACAGAAGGTTTTGCCTGTTTTTTGACTTGCTTATAGATACATCCCAAATTAACAGTCTTTTGTAATGTTTTTGTTGTGATGTTAATCTTGGGAGTTTTTAGTATTTATTCAAGTGATCAAAAAGCTCACATTGTTCTCTAGGCATTAAATTAAACATGGAAGGCCATAAAGTATTATGTAATTTTTTTGGTCATGACATCAAGAATTCTACTTACATACTATCAAACTGATTACATTTAGTTTTTGCTCACTATGCTCTCAAAAAATGCATACATTTGAATTACGGAACTCAAAATCTTCAGGGGTTGGGGGTTGCTACTACTCATGACCTCAATATTTCTGGGGTCCTAGATACTGTGTTGGACTTATCCAAATAGACTAAAGGCTGTAATTGCTGCCAAAGGTGCCTCTACCAAATCTTGACTAAAGAGGGTGAATACTTATGCAATCAATTATTTTCGATTTTGGATTTGTAATTAATTTAGAGCAATTTGTAGATTGGATTTTGTCTTTGACATTATGGACTTTTTTATGTTGATCAATGGCAAAACCCCCAAATTAAATCAATTTTGATTTAATGTTGTAACACAATAAAATCTGGAGAAGGGTGGATACTTTTGCGAGCGACTAAATGAAATGAAAAAGACACAAAAGGCATTCTGGATAAACTATAAAGAACTGTGTAAAACAAAACGCTTAACATATTGCTCATCTTAATGTCACAGAAGTAACTTAAGTACAAAACAGCTCGGATTATAAATACAGCCTCACTGTGAATCTTAACATTGAAACCGGTGTGCGTCATCACCAATTAGATGGTAGGTGGTTCCAGAAGTAAAGTAAACTTGATTCAAATCCATAACTTGTTGATTTATTTGCATTGATTGTCTCTACCCTGTGTTACCTGAAAACGTGTGTATCATTAACATTTTATTTTACAATGTTGTAATAATTCTAGTGGATTTTATTTACTTTTCAGGAACATCATGCAGCATAATGCTTAATGCGCAATTAAATAACTCAGTCTCATGATTTTGTTTGAACAAAATTTGGATTGACGGTCATTCGGGACGAGGTTAGCGAGCGCTTGCGTAAAGAGGGTGGAGATTTCCTAATGTCGTAATCAAACACTGCCGGAAACAGGTCGTGCGATAGAATGCTCGAGATTCAATATGGCCACCTACATGAGAATGCTGGGTGCTTGCAAGCAGTCATCTAAAAACGGGACAATGTTATCAAGAAACTACCCCAATATGTTTATAACAGGGGCTGTGCGATCTTTCCTAATCGAGTCATCTAGATGGCCTGGACTGGTGGCCAAAAGGTCTTATTCCACGAGCGATACACTTCAGAAAACATTATGCTACGGCCGCTTTGGTAACGTTTTGTCATCAATTACAGGAGCTGAGAGGCTTGCGCAAATCAACCGATGGACCAGGATCACCGGTGTTTTTGCTGGGGAAAGAAATGTCCTGGGATGCAAGGCTTCGGCCAGTTGCAACCAGATACGATTTTTTGGCAACAGAGGTAGCGGCGCTGGCTTCTCGGGGGAAGACGGCTCAGAGAGCAGCGGTTCTGGGGGAGACGAGTCGGGGGGAGATGGAGTAACACCGTACAACTCTCCACAGATGACAGCTCTCACACCGATGCTGGTGCCGGAAGTGTTCCCCAACGTGCCACTGATCGCTGTCAGTAGGAACCCGGTGTTCCCAAGGTTCATCAAGATTATCGAGGTATGTTGTTCGGTCATCAATAGGTCTAACAAGGAAATCTGGATGATGCAATCAGTCATTTTTTAAGTTCACCCGTTTTTAATAAAAAGTGTGTTAGTCGTAGTGTCACCTTCATTTTAGTGAATTCCGTCCAATTTATTGAATTTCACCACATTGATAATCTTTGCTGTCACTATGTGGTGGGTATTACTGCTGATTTCATCATCCACCTGGGGCTGTTATTCAATGCCATCTTTGACAAACTGATAGAAAACTGATAGAAAATCTTTCACCTCAGGAAATCATTTGTTTCTCAAAATGGAAGTTAGGCTACTGTGTGATCTCTCATGTCAAATATATCACTATGTATTTATATAATGGAAAAATAACATATTAGGCCTATTTCTCCCTTTTATTTTATCAGCCATTTAATAGATTTAAATCCTTAATGGGTCCTCTAGTATGACATAAAATAAAAAAAAAAAAAAATAAAAAAAAAAAATATATATATATATATATATATAATGTTTTAT
>JACXGI010006166.1:0-25384 GCA_016801175.1 Esox masquinongy | reverse complement strand
TTTTTATAAATCCCAGACCTGGGATCAGATGTAATTATCTGTAATGTTGATTTAGGGCGATGATGTCACGGATGGTCTTCACAATCTCTACTGTCAAGGCCTTCATACATTAAAAAAAGCCATTGTTTGCTGTGTTTGAGTGTTTCATAGTTCTACCAAACTGTATCACCAAAAAGATACTCACCTGCCCCTTTCTCGGGACCTATCAAATATCAGTTAGGACCTCCTTTTGTCTCCATCTGCTTCAAGATTCAATGCATTGTGAGTTCAGAGATGATTATTTGACTATTTTAAGTCTTTCAATCAGCTTACACTAGTCTGGCCATTCTCCTTTGACCTATCCCATTAACAAGGTGTTTTTGTCCCGCAGAACTGCCTTTCTCTGGCTGTTTTCTTGTTTATTGCACCATTCTCTGTAAACTTGAGTGACTGTAGCATGTGAAAGTCCCTTATGATCAGCTGGTTTTGAGATGCTGGAGCCACCTCTTGACAACAATCATACCATGGTCAAAGTTGCTTAGATCACATGTGTACCCTATTTAAATGTTTGGTCCAACAACCATTAAACTTCTTCACCATGTCTTCATATATTGAGATGCCGCCATATGATATGCCTATTTCGGTTAATGTGCAGGTTTACTAATTTAAGTGGCCTGTAAATGCATTTCAAATATCCTCAAATACTCTGCTCTATAAGTTGAGTGAAAGACAAACATTTCTTTATAATTCTATGAATAGTGTAAACGGGTAAGTCGTTAACGTCCACCTAGCCAGACAACAGGGGATGTTGGCTTTTGTTTACTTTTTAGTTTTCTTTTCTGCCACGAATACAAACAAAAGATGGTAGAACAAAGGTCATCTCCCTGGGAGATGGCACTAAGTCTAACAAAACACCAAACAAAAAATAAACGGGATAAAGTAAGGCATTCTTTCTCTCACGGCCTCTCTGTCTTCCATCTCGCTTCTCCGCCCGCACACGTAGTGTTCTCCGGCACTGTTCTCTCTCCTTTCGCGAGCTTCCTCCATGTCTATGTCCTCCACAACCTGAGAAGCCACATCTGTTTTAAAGGGGGGATGGAGAGAGATAATTACCCTGACAAGTGTCCGGTATTTGCTTGATAACCCGTTACTCACACCTGGGACGGGGCTACTGTTAGGCCTCGGGCTCTGCCTCAACCCTGAATCGACACAGTAGATATTATAAGAAATGTTTAATCAATTAATTACCCAAAGTAACTTTGAAGAGGTATTTACTGTTTGGGACTGGTCAAATTCAGTCAGTCAAATTTTTTGGAGCCCTTTTTATATCAGTAGTTGTCACAAAGTGCTTTTACAGATACCCAGCCTGAAACCCCAAAGAGCAACCAACAACAAAATTGATACACAGTGGCTAGGAAAAAATCCCTTGTAGGGTTGAAATTTAGGAAGAAACCCAAAAGAGAAGGAGATTGTTTTTGGTGGAATTTATTGGGTGTATTGATCTGCTTTGAGTTTGACTGCAACTTGGCTACCAGTCCCTACTATCAAGGCACCTCTGAGTTTCAAAATGCCTCTTCTGAAAGCAAAACACAATTACTATATTCAATTACGTATTTTAGCAATCTGCATTCTCATACAATGGTTACATTTATAATAATGATTTGTGTTTTCACTGTGATTCATTGTACATACAATGAATATCCAAATTCTACACACTCTTATTGAAAATGCAGTTTTTTGGAAGGCTGTTGTGATCATTAAACATGGAGCCTGATGTGTTTCTAGGTGAAGAACAAGCCGCTGATGGATCTTTTGAGGAGAAAAGTCAGACTGGCCCAACCGTACGCTGGCGTTTTCCTAAAGAAAGATGACGCGTAAGGGAAATATTGTACTGTAAACAACCATTTATTTACAGATTCTACAATACTCTCTCATTTGACGTCCCTCTTTCTCTCTTACACCCTTGGTAATAAGTAATGAGTCTGATGTGGTTGAGAGTCTGGATGCCATCTACAACACGGGGACCTTTGTACAGATACATGAGATGCAGGATCTTGGTGACAAGCTGAGAATGATTGTCATGGGCCATCGAAGGTACGGATATAAAAACTTACTCTGCATGTTACATCGTCATATTCCATCTGTACATTGTCTTTCTGTTGAAAACATCTAAAATTATGTTTTAGGCATTTTCGTGTAACAGACGAAATATTCCTTTCTCTCTGTTATAGAATCCGTATCACCAAGCAGTTAGAGGTGGAGCCGGACGAGCCTGCTTCTGAGCATTCCTCTGACACTGAACCGGGGAGCCAGCTCAAGGCCTCACGTCGGAAGGCCAAGAGGAAGGAGCGTAAAGAGCCAGCCACCATGGCTGAAGCCATGGAGGAGAAGGTGAACGAGGCCGACCTGATCGTAGAGGCGATTCCTCTGCCCTCCTCTGATATCCTTATGGTGGAGGTGGACAATGTGATGCATGAACAGTTTGAAGTCTCAGAAGAGGTTAAGGTAGGCATTTGGATTATATAATCTCCAATACATCCAACACAAATGATAATTCTGAAAAGATTTTACTTTAGAAATTAATGTTACAAAGGGTCAAATAGACAATAAAACAATAAAGATTTCTTTGACAAAATATATCACAATACGCTGTCATTTGTTGTGACTTCCTAAGGTCAGCAGAAAGCATAGTATCTTAAAGATTGCATGATCACCAGTAGCCTGAATAATATGCAAGGCCAGGCAACATTACTATATTTTTTCCCTTTATATAATCAAACTTTACCTTTATGTTGGGTGAATGTAGACAAAAGAGTTGGCCTACAGTTAAATTAAATAAATAATAATTCATCTTTGTGTGGAATAGCCTATAGGTACTTTTAATTTTTTTAATATAATTTTTTTTAGAAAATACAAATGAATGTATTTTTTTTTATGAATGAAGGCATTGACAGCAGAGATCGTGAAGACCATCCGTGACATCATTGCCCTAAATCCACTTTACAGGTAATTACAGCTTTCTAGATAAATATACTTTATAATTATAATTCAGAACACCAGGGATACTGATGCTTACTGATGTCTAAATGATGGTCTTAGAAGGCATTAATAGCCTGTTTTTCTGTCAAAGATTTTGCTTGTTTTTTGGGGGCTTTTCTTTATAAATGCATGTGTCAGTCAAATGACAAGAGTATAATTGTATCTGTCGCTATGCAGAGAGTCTGTTCTTCAGATGATGCAGGCTGGGCAAAGAGTAGTGGACAACCCAATCTATCTGAGTGATATGGGAGCTGCTCTCACAGGGGCTGAGTCACATGAACTACAGGATGTCCTGGAAGAGACCAATGTAAGTGGACTGGGTTTGTCCTTACTAATCCAAATTATAATTTCTGTATAATATTTGATTTGCCCTTTCTCTTCAAGGATGTACAACCTACAGAAATAAAACATTAAGCATTTTAGTACACTCAGTGGCAATTTTATTAGATACTCCTATCTAGCATTGGGGTTTTCTTTGCAGTCAGTCTGATTTATTTGCAGCACGGATTCAGCAAGGTGCTGGAGATATTTCTTACGGTCAGAGTTGCTTAGATCTAGCGTCTTCCTCATGCTCATGTGTGGACAAACAACAACTAAACCTCTTGACCACTTCTACATGCTTTATACTGAGATGAATCCACATGATCCACTGTTTGCTATTTGCTTTAACGATCAGGTGTACGTAATAAAGTGGCCACTGAGCATATATCAACACAACATGCACATTTATCATATTTTTTTTGGATCATGTCATTTTCCTAACTGTTTACCACTCTCCTCAGATTCCCAAACGTCTCTACAAGGCTTTATCGCTGCTAAAGAAAGAATATGAGCTGAGTAAACTGCAGCAACGCCTCGGCAGGGAGGTTAGAGTCTTCTTTCCCTTTGAGATGTACATGACATCTTCAAAACATTACCTCAAGCTCTTTGCAAAAGAAATGACACATTTTACTGTAAAACAGTGTCCTAAATTCTGGAATTCCCTACACAGAATTAAACGCAATACCATTTGATACAGTGTCTGAATTTTATTATGCTGTGCCTCAGGTGGAGGAGAAAATTAAGCTGACCCACAGGAAGTACCTCCTGCAGGAGCAACTGAAAATCATTAAGAAGGAGCTGGGCTTGGAGAAGGAGGACAAGGATGCCATCGAGGAGAAGTTCAGGGAAAGGCTGAAAGAACGCACCGTCCCTGAGCACATCATGGAGGTTATCAATGAGGAGCTCAACAAACTCAGCCTGCTCGATAACCACTCCTCAGAGTTCAAGTTAGTTTATGAACCTGCTGTAATATAGTGCAAAATGGAGTTCCCTCCATGCTGTTTTACATGATTGAGGTTCAAAGCTTTGGACATATGTTGGAACTGATTGTTGTAGAAAAGGGGAGTTTTTTGTCACTTGTGATGGGGACAGCATTTTTTTTCCCACAAGCACATTCCCTAACATTGTTACAACAAACAAAATGTTACTTTTAATCACCTTTGCCCCCGTTGCGCAACCGCATTTCTATATCTCTGCTCATCTGGAAACCTTAAAATCCTGTTATACATATTTTTCACAACATTAGTCCAGATGGGAGGCTTAGGCTATACAGTGTTTGAGTCGTAGCGGGTGTATTTTCTTTTTGTGGAACCAGAGGATCAAATGCCCCTTTAGACAATTATTTTTAGAGAAAAGTTTGATTTGTCTTATTTAAATGAACTTTAGTCAAGCATACGCTTGTCATTTCTTCAAATACTTTTTAAATTAGTTTTTTAGTATCAATGCAGGGGTTTCAAAGTAAAACATTACAGGTTTAAAGTAACATAACCACGTTATTAATCACATGCTTTAAAAACTGTCGCAAAATGCTTTCTCCCACAGTTCCATTTTTTTACATTGACCTCTGCTGGACACCTTATTTCTGAATGTGCTGCTTGAGTGGTGGTGCAGCAGTTTGTGTCTGGAACTTTTGTTTTGTTGAATCCGCACTAACCTTTATTCTTCCAATAATTACATCTTTATTTAGTTTATCTCATGACACTTTCGTGTTTATCTGAAAGATAAACCACAGTTGCTCATTTTTAAAACAATCACTTTTTACTGGGAGACAAAAATAATGTAGGATACACATTATTTCTAACTGAATTCATACTGCCAAAGCTCAAACCTATCTACTTGGTCAGGAATTATCTGTAATGGGAAAAGGTGTGTGTATAAACATCAAATGTATTGATATTAATCTGACCAGCAGAGCTTTAAATAATGACTGTTATTTAAATTAATGTTTTTGGTTGTTTGATTACTCTTGACTAATGAAACTGTATTAACTCTGTTTGCAGTGTGACCCGGAACTATCTGGACTGGTTGACCTCCATGCCGTGGGGAACTAATAGTGAGGAGAACCTAGAGCTGAAACGGGCCAAAGAGGTGCTGGAGGAGGACCATTATGGGATGGATGATGTCAAAAAACGCATTCTGGTGAGAGATTTGAATCGTAGCAGCATCAGGGTTACAATTTTGACAGTGGTAGACATAATGTCAAAATAATATCCTGTTATCAGGTTTTTCTTCCTCAATAAAAGATCAATCTCTCATGAACTGACTTTGTAAACCTGAATGTTACTGTAGGTTTTGACTAAACAAAATAATTTCTTTCTTGGTAAATGGGGATTCATATAAGGAAACATTTCCTGTCAACCTCATCCATCCTTTCCCCTGCAGGAGTTTATTGCAGTGAGCCAGCTGAGAGGCTCAACCCAGGGAAAGATCTTGTGCTTCTATGGCCCTCCTGGTGTTGGAAAGACCAGCATTGCCCGCTCCATCGCCAGAGCACTCAACCGAGAATATTTCCGCTTCAGTGTTGGCGGTATGACAGATGTTGCCGAAATCAAAGGCCACAGGTGTGTACTTATTTTGTAGTTTATTGCCCAATAAAGCATTATCACAATTAAAATGCTGTAAAGAGTCAGGTTGAGAGTATTTAATGTACATTTGTGTTGTAATGTTCAGGAGAACATATGTTGGAGCCATGCCTGGAAAGATCATTCAGTGCCTCAAGAAGACAAAGACAGAAAACCCACTGGTCCTTATTGATGAGGTGAATTATAACATTACTTTTCAAAGCTTTCAGCTGCTTAATGTGTTTAACTCAAGTTTTACATCTTTAATTTATTTCTGCATTGTTTGTGTCACTGTATTTCCGGTGAAGGATAGTTTTGACAGTTCTGTGTTAATTGGTCCAGGTTGACAAGATTGGTCGGGGTTACCAAGGCGACCCGTCCTCTGCATTGCTAGAGCTTCTGGACCCTGAGCAGAACTTTAACTTCCTCGACCACTACCTGGATGTGCCTGTGGACTTGTCCAAGGTAGATGGACTCTTACACTTAGTGGCCCATTAAATAGTTGCACAATACCATTCACAAAAATGACTGTGGCTCACTATATAAAGCAGACAAACAGACAGGCATGAATGCATTCAATCACTTTTTTGATTGCATGTTGGAATGGGCCAAAGGAGTGACCTAAGAGAGTGCGAGTGTGGTTTGATCTTCAGTGCCAGGCCAGTATATTAGAAACGTCCACAATTCTGGCCTTTTCAAGCACAACAGTGTTTACAGTTTTCCTGTTAAGGGTGTAAAAAATGAAAAAAATCATCCAGTCAGCGGCAGTCCAGTGGGCGAATACAACTTAATGACAGGCTGAAAAATAATGTCAGGAATCAGGTGAGCTAGTCATGTGGCAGACCAGATATACAATAAAAATAGGAATACATTAAAATATTAATAAAAAAATATATAAAAACATATATATTACAAAAGAAATAAAGTAAAAAGAATAAACAAAATATAAAATCACAATGATAAAATATTTGTAAAATCCATGTTATAAAAATGTGTTTTAGGTAAGATTTAAAAGAATGCACTGATGTTGCATCTCTGACATTCTGTGGTAGGCTGTTCCAGAGTCTAGTGGCCCGTATAATAAAGGCCCGATTCCCTTAAGTTTTCAGTCTAGACTTCGGAACAGCCAGAAGTCCTTTTCCAGAGGATCTGAGAGGCCTGACAGTGCAGTATGGGTTTAGCATGTCACTAATGTAATCAGGTGCCAGACCATGTAGTGCCTTAAAGTGATAAGTAGAATTTTAAAATCTACTCTGAACTTCACCAGTAACCAATGTAGAGCTGCCAACACTTGGGTTATGAGACCTAGATTTAGTCCTTGTAAGAAGCCTGGCAGCTGAATTCTGTACAACTTGGAGTTTACCCAGGGACTTATTGTTGAGGCATGTACATAAAGCATTACAGTAGTCTAGGCGAGATGAAATAAAAGCATGTATAATTTTCTTATTTTGGCAATATTTCTAAGTTGCTAAAAGCATGACTGCACCAGTTTTTTTGTGTTATACTTTTTGGCCACAGGCACAATATTTTTTGCTAGTGATCCTAGAGCCAACCAAACTCCATCCGAAATAGATGGGGGGGGCAATAATTAAAACTTAATAATGAAAAATTATTGGACATTCAGTTTGTAACATATTGCAGGCAATTATGCAGAACACACAACTTGCTCATGTCATTTGGCTTAACCGACAAATACTGTGTATCATCTGCATAAAAATGAAATGTCATGCTGCCGAATTATACTACCTAATGGAAGCATATACAGAGAAAACAGGATTGGCCCCAGGATGGAACCCTGCGGAACACCACATATGACAGGCACAGAGGAAGACATAATTGGATGGGCTTTTGCATCAGAAGACAATACCGCATTCCACTCCTTTCAGCTAAAATCAAGAAGCAGCAGCTCCAGTAGACGCAAGATAACCAACACTGGACAGTCTTGGAGTGGAATAACATTGCCTGTTTTGACAAAATCATGTTCCTGTTACATCATGCTCATGACAGAATGGAGGCAAATCGGGTGTCTGACCCAATACAAGATGGGAGTACCTAATAAACTGACCACTGATAAAGGATGTACTTGTCCTCATCTAGATAGACCCACATAAATCTTTTGGCCAATCCTCATCTTATTAGACTTCAGTGGTTGTAGGCTTTTGTTACAGGCCAAAACTAATAATAGGTAATAATATTTAAGTCTAACTGTTGTGTCCTTATTCTTTCCAGGTTCTATTTATCTGCACTGCCAATGTGACTGACACCATCCCAGAGCCCCTCAGAGACCGCATGGAGATGATCAACATTTCTGGATATGTGGCCCAGGAAAAACTAGCCATCGCTGAGGTAATGCATTAAATTAGATTAAATCAGACAGCTGTCTCAACATAGAATGCATAGAGAAGAGAATATAAAAAACCTGTATAAAACATCCATCCTATCTTTAATCAAACATTGATGTTTCCATCCAACCATTTTTATGTGAATAAAGTACTAGTTGGAATAACATTCTGCTCATTTCTGATAAATACTGAGGTTCTTAATGTTGGTAACATGACAATTGATGCTTTGCTGCCTGTTGACAAATTAAAATGATCTTTACCCTAATCTCATCGTGTACTGTCAGTACTGTATCTGCAGGTTGTTAACTAGAGCAACAGCACAGACCAAAGGGAGCAAATGTGTACTTACCACAATATTTTTGTGTCAAATAAAAATAGAAGCAATTAGGGTTGCTTCAGTTGCTCCACTGTAATTGGAACCAGCGTCCTTTCAGTTACTTGCCCAATGTTCTAACTATCAGACATCCCTCCCGAATGTAAACATCTTTTGACAAATACATGTACTCTCTTGCTGTAACTCTGTATTGTCTTTTCATCTCTCTTTAACAGAAGTATCTGGTACCCCAGTTACGAACTCAGTGTGGGCTGACCGAGGATACAACCAACATTTCCCCAGACGCTCTGAACCTTCTCATCAGACAGTACTGCAGAGAGAGTGGAGTAAGAAACCTACAGAAACAAGTGGAAAAGGTCAGCCCAACCATCACCTTCTGACGTAATGTGTTAGTGGCTATTGTCCCCTTTCTGTGTTTGTGTAGAGCACACAAAAAATCCTATATTTACACATTGCTTATCCTTATGGATTATAATTCGATACTTTTAGGCTAATGAATGTCCTGTTAAAATAATGTTTGTCATCTCAAAATCAACTTCAGCTTTTAAAATGTGTCTTTGGATAGCTTCTGTAACAGCAATTAGCATTTTAGCTGAAAGCTCCTTCGATGAGTTACATGGCAGTGGCTTGCTATATAAATCAGGCAGACATGCATCTAGACATTTAGTTGTTGTTTGATTTAACTTTTAGAAAAGGCAAAATGAGTGACCTAGGCGTCAAGCCTGATATGTTTTTCTCAGTTTCCCCAAAATGGCCACCCTCCTAGGTTTTTCACACACGACAGTGACTAGGGTTTAGCATCCATGCCAGATACAGGCAAATAGCTATTCTGTATAACAGCACCTGGAAACTCTTCTGTCAGAAATAGGCAGCTGACCACACCTGTTTCCACTCAGCTAAGAACAAGAAGCTGCTCCAGTGGGCACAAAATTACCACCACTGCACTTTTTCAGAAAGGAAAAACATTTCTTGGTCCAACAAATCCCGTTTCAGTTAAGTGGGCTGCAAAGTGCCCCGACCTCAAGCATGGACTAACATCAGTGTGGAATGACACCTTATAGAAGCTGTTCTGGAGTTAAAGGTCTGACCAGTTTCTGGATGGGTGTACCTAATTGTTTGTAAGCCAAAAAACAGTGCCTGCAAAAAAAATGTGACAAGATGACACCCGCTCAACGGTGTGCTTCTCACAGCACTTTATTTTCCCATTAATCACCCTAACGTTTCATATCCACAGAAGGCTTCGGGTACCCCGTTATCTAACGAACCAGCAAATAAGTGTATAATCTTAACGACCGTCCAAGCAATTATCAAACCAACACTGTGCGTATAAGGACCAGAGAGTGTTTTTGAATCGAAATGATCAAAAACATGCCCTGTGACTGAAAATGATAGACATCAGGATGCTTCTGATGTGTCCAGGTTTTCCGGAAAGTGGCGTTCCGTATTGTGAGTGGGGAGGAGTCAGCGGTCCAGGTTACCCCTGACAACCTGCAGGACTATGTGGGCAAGCCCATCTTCACTGTGGACAGAATGTATGATTCGACACCACCTGGCGTGGTCATGGGTCTGGCATGGACTGCCATGGGTAAGGAAGATCGGATACATGCAAGAGTTTCCAAGCGGTATGCATTGACAACCATACAAACAAGACACCTCCCCCTTCCCCTGCAGGTGGAACTACGCTGTTTATCGAGACGTCCCTGAGGCGGCCTCGGGACACGGGGGTTAAGGACAAGGATGGACCCAGGGAGGGCTCCCTGGAGATCACCGGGCAGCTGGGCGATGTGATGAAAGAGAGCGCTAAGATCGGCTGTACCTTTGCCAGGGCGTTCCTCATGAAGCAGCAGCCGGACAACGATTTTTTTTCTGGTTCCCACCTCCATCTGCACGTCCCTGAGGTAGGGTTTATGTCACAGCAGTGTCTTTCCAGACCTGAAAAAGGTTAATCGCTTACACCCGCACATTCTCTTCACACAAACTGTGATAGTTTTTCATGTATTGTCATCTCAAATCTGCACATCATACCCAATACAGAGTATGAAAGCAAAACCAACATCCACTCTAGACAAACCGAAACACTGGTGTTCCTACATGCATTACCAGATATCTCCCTATATCCCTAACTGACATGTTTGTTTACAGGGTGCTACTCCCAAGGATGGGCCCAGCGCCGGCTGCACCATCGTCACGGCCCTGCTGTCCCTGGCCACCAACACGCCGGTGCGGGAGAACGTGGCCATGACAGGAGAGGTGTCCCTGACTGGAAAGATCCTGCCGGTGGGAGGCATCAAGGAGAAGACCATCGCTGTGAGTCAGAGCTTTTATTAAAACACCCTGTTCATTTACCAAGGAGATTAGTGGAATAGCTTTTCATGAGGACAATAACCTAGCCTGTTATTCTGTTATAGTTTGTTAGTATGTTTTCTATACTCACGGTGCCATACAGAATCTTTCCTCACTAGTCGCCATTTTTCCCCAGGCGAAGCGTGCGGGTGTAACCTGCATCATCTTACCGGCAGAGAACAAGAAAGATTTCTCTGACCTTCCAGAGTTCATCACTGAAGGCTTGGAAGTTCACTTTGTGGATCATTACACCAAGATGTACCCCATTGTCTTTCCAGAACAATGTAAACACTGAATTACATGAAGCTACGAGACTGACACTGATACCTGAGCTGCTACCACTGTTATTAGGGATGGAAACAACTGGATAGTTAATGTTCTACATTTACAGTGAAGGATGTTCGGGCAACCAGATATTTTCTGAAGGAGGTTTTTCAGATCAGTGATTTGTTTTATTCTTTGGTTTTACTTTCACTTGCCGTTAAAGTACCACTTATACTGAGTGTGAGACATCTCTGTCGTCAGTGGTTGTACAGCTGATCAGTTGGACTACATAAGGCAGGGGGGTATGTTCAGGAGGGTGAAACATTTGGATCTTTTCAGATAGAACTGTATGGTGAATTACAGGTACTGTCTGTCCTGTAAAATAGCTGACGAAGACTCTGGGTTACAACAGTTGAATACAAAGATCCCCAAAAAACAACAAACCGTTGGGGTCATGAAGTTGCTGCTACGCAGCCTAGACTTACTAGATCTTTTTATTTACCAAAAATGTATGTTGCATTTAATCTGTTAAAAAGACCTTCCGTACTGTCATTTTTCTTTGTTTGCTAACACATTTCCCCCACTTGAACAAGAGGTAATTAAGCAATGTTTTTTGCTTGAATATTATTGGCTATCCCAAACTATTTGATCCAGTGGCTTCAGAAAGTATTCAGATCCATTCACTTTCTCCACATTTTGTTATAGACTGAATTTATATTTGATTAAATATTTTATTGCTATCAATCTACATGCAATACTTCAAAATGACAAAGTGAAAAACACCTTTTTAGAGATTTGTGCCAATTTATTGAAAATAAAACAAATAAAATATCTAATGTAAGAATTCAGACCTTTTTTCAGTAGTTTGTGGAAGGGACTTCGGCAGGGATGAGTTCCTAGTCTTCTTTTGAGTATTCCTCCACCAGCTTTGCACACCTGGATTCGGGCAGTTACACCCCTTCTTACTCAAGCCATCAGATCAGGAGCATTAGTGAAACCCAATCATCTGGTCTTCCCACAAATGTGTACTGGCTTTGGCTTCACCACTCACAGACATGTCCCGGCTATGTGCTTCACCGTCATGCTAAAAGATTAATCTTCACCCCAGTCCGAGTTCCTGGGTGCTCTGGCTCGAGGACCTCTTTCTGTTTATTGCTCCCTCAAACATGCCAATTCTCTTAGTCCCTGCTGCTCAGAAGCATTCCCAGCATTTGCCACAGGTGGGTTCTAAAGTTTTAGAGACATCTCAAGTATGACCAAAGAACACAGGATGTATCAGAGCTCAGTTTGGGGTGTCTTGTCAAAGGGTATGAATATTGAGGTTTCAGTTTTTCCATTGTCAAGAAACTGACATTCAAACAAAAAGTCACTTTGTCGTTACAGTAGTGTATAGTAAGTCTACTCAAATTCTTATTTTTTAAAGTGGTTATCCAAAGCCACTATGTCTACATCCTATTGTAATACATGATTATGATAACTATTCAAACGAGCAGATTACTCAAGTTACACCACTATTTAGAAATCAGGAGTTATATTACTAGAACCAGTTTCCCCAAAAGCATTAAGGAAAATTGTTCCACTTTACCCCATATCATTTATGTATGTAGATCTCTTTCTGAACACTTTCCATAATATAAAACCAAAAAATACATCTAATTTGCATTTACAGTTGGGGTTTTGAAACTGTAGTGTTTTGATGGGGCTTATTTTTTGTCTACCCTTAGCAAATTGACATGTATATCAATCACTCCAAGCCCACTCCTAAGCATAGCACAACAATCTTCAACATTTAGAAACAAACTGACAACTTTCAATTTTTGAAATACAAATATTTATTTGCAAGAACAACTTAATCCTTCTTGGCAGCGGCCTTCCTCATGGCAGCCAGGACATTGCTGAGCTCTTCCCTCTTTCTCTTGGCACGGATGTGAGTTCCAATCTGTAAAGCAAAAAAGGGTGTTAGAATGTGAAACAGCAATAAATCAAATGCAGATGGAACTTTTGCTACAACCACGCACATTGAAAAGTTCAGTAAACAAATGTAGGGGTAATGTTTTGCATTCAATAATGCAAAAAATCCACTGGTTGTTTTGTAGAATAAAATCCCTGGATGCAATAATCCAATTGTTTAATGTTGACAACGTATACTCCACCATGCCAACAGTCCATTACAGAAAATTTCACAAAATTCAGTATTTTTCATAAAACCAAAAAAGTTTGGCTTTGAAAATCCACATGTTTTAAAACAGACCCAGCCAATAAGCCAATGAGAATTTTTCACACCGCAAATTATAGGTCTTTTCAGATATATCCAATCATCAGACTACGTTGGATCCAGAGACAGGTAACATAAGACGGCCACAACTTGGTTTAAATGTTAGATACTGTCTGTATTCTGTGTTTTTACAAATATCCTGATATAATATCCTACATTTGCTCTGCTTTGCAGTTAAGGCCAGTAGATTTTCCACACATCTGTTGCTGTTTTCAGCTCAACATAGTGAACAAGCAACATAGCTGTAACTGGCTATTTTCTCAAGCAATAGGCTCCACACAGCAGTATGTGCACAGGGGAGTATTAAGGTCACCAGTTTTAGCAGCATTAAGGTCACCATGTTTCATAATGATTTCACAGGAGATACACAATCAGAAGCATTTTGATTATGGGATGTGTTGGTTAGGCTTATACAGGACTGGAGTAAAGGAATTAGAAAGGTGTATAAATTGCAATGGATAAAGATGGCTGACTTTCTGTGAGGCAAAGAAAATCTACCTATGTAATGGCCAGCTAACGTGTGCTCAAGCAATAGCCTATTTAACAAAATAAATGAACATGCACAAATTAGTAGTAGACAGCGAATTTTGGAAACACAGCCTCTTTCCTTGTCTCAGTTTTGAATTCAGAATGTCTTAATGGAAGTACTAAGCTGTAGACTGCAAACCATGTATTAGCCCAGCCAAGCTAAAACAAAATGCATGTGAAATGTCAACATCAACTACCAGACAAGTTAACACAATTTGGCCAGCTTGCGTCAGAATAAAGTAGGCACCGCCTTTTTGATTACTTTGGGTCTTACATTTGATTATCCTTCCATCAGACTTTTCGGATGGCTGACCTCAGATCTCACTTTGATTGGGTATTGATTTTACAACAGAATGACTTTTTTGTAAATGTCACGATAAAGCTTGGATATGCATTTCAGGAATACGATGAAGACCTTTACCAAAAATGTGTGTCTATACTTGTACTGTACCCATGCTGGCCTATACATGCTGGGTGAATTAGGTGGGCAGGGCTTACAGGCTGGTGTCAATGGACAATATAGCAAAAACCCTTCAGCTACTGGATTTTAATTCATCCTATAGCTTACCAACATTATTTTGATAACTTGTTTCATCACAACATTCAGGTGTTTTAAAATTTGTATGAAATTACAATACAAATGCACGGTGGCAGGTAACAGTCAAATCCACTTATTAAATAAAAATAACAACACTGGACAGGAAACCTATCCAGTAACTGATGTTGCCAAATGCCTTCATGAAGTCAATCACAACCAACACCCAGTCAGCTCAGTAGCAGAATCATTCTTACCCTCTTCTTGATGAACTTGAGGGCACGTTTGTCCTTGGAAACCTTCAGCAACTCCATGGCGCGCTTCTCATATGGGGCAAAGCCGCACACCTCACGGATCATGTCACGCACAAACTTACTGTGCTTGGTTAAACGCTGAAACGCAAATTAGCCGAGACTTGGTTAGATGCATAGATTAGCAACAACTTAAACGTAACTGTGACTAATGCTCCAGCTGGACTGTGGCCAACCGGGCCCGCTCGGATAAGAACAGGTCCAACAATTTTCTCTTTTGTCAAAAACCTACATCCGACCCCATATTGACCTCAACCCCCATTGGATGTAAGGTTTCAATCCATTCAGGTGAACTTACCCCTCGTCTACGACCATGTTTAGGGGCAGTCACGTTCTTGGTTACAGGGTGGCCTTTGTTAAGGCCCACAGCCATAGGATACCTGATAGCCATGTCTGCGGAGGAAGAGCTGAAATTTAGTTGCACGTACATCAACAATTAAAACCTCACCCGTGTAGTTGATCAATAAGCTTAAATGTACCGTGCTAACCAAATCTGACAACCCATGCCAGATGCCACTCCTAGCTAGTACTGTATAGCCGTTCTGGAAAAGTGCGTTTTTAAGTAAATTACTAATATGATCACTTCGTCTGGCCTGACCAGGATTATGTTTCTCCACCATGTCATCACTTTTCAACAGCACAGCTTCATAGCTTGCCTTTTTTAGGGCCTAAGCCATGTACTGTATGTTCAACAACTATTTATGTAGTTAGCCAAGCAAAATATGTTCAGGTGTAAGACTACTGATGACGAATGTTAGCCAAAACTGTCACAACTGCTTTTTCCGATAGGAAAATATTAAGAGAACATGCACATAATCTAAACTCAGTAATGGTAAACAGTAGCTCATTACCGGTACCAGCAAGAACTAAATTATCATGTGCAGGAAAGGAGCCATGTAAGCGCAGCAACTTTCCGGTGACGTTAACCCTAAATTTGTTTGTTCATCTTGGAAATATTGTCAGCATTAATTTAGTAAGACCTACACATTACGTTGGTTGTAATGAAATTCGCAATGAACTTTGGATGACAATGATTTTGTATAGATTTCAGATTAAAGAAATTCTTCATCAAATTCTTACCTGCTTTCTTTAATGGCGGACAAACCGGAAGGAACGTGTACACAGTGGATGTTGGGTAATGAGTGTTTTTTTCACCCTCTTTCAACGTAAAGCATCAAGGTCATCTTAGTAGCGCCACCTGTGGATTCGGAGAACTACATACTTTTTCAACGAGAAATCCAAACCGAAGTAGTCGAGAAATATAATGGGGGAAAAAACAAAAAAATATATATATCCAAAATAAATTCATTTAGTTTAAACCTCTCAGTATACCTATCATTAGAAATGTGTAAACAATGCGCCAAATATCCATTTGTTTTCCATTATAATAGTAATAGTCATTCTATATGTAACGTGTAGGCTAGACCTATATTGTCATGAAAGATTTATATTAGAATCAATACATTAAATCTATATAAAAATATGGCCAATGATCAAAACCAGTTGTTGCATAAGCGCTTGTTTCTCAGAGAAACGTATAACTAAACGGCCATTTTCCAACTCTGGACTACAACTACCAGCTAGACCAGCAACTCTCTTTTTGGCGCGGTCCGCGTGAACTTCGGCCATCTTGCTTTGGCGAGGTCGAGCTCTTTCAAACTAGGATAGCTACATTTACATGGTCTGGCTATAGACTGCTGACTTATATAATTAAACACGCACGATTAGGTTGTACAGTACCTAAACTGCTTTTGCCACCTAAAACAATTTGTGCGTGGCGATCGGACATTGAAAAAACAAGCGTGGTAACATTGCAGAGTGGAGTAAAACTTGGAGAATCATGGCCACTGCAACCCCAAGCCGCGCGGCGTCTGCTGGAACCCCGCTTTCACCGACTAGGATCTCGCGCCTCCAGGAAAAACAAGACCTACAGCACTTGAATGATAGGCTTGCCGTTTACATCGACCGAGTCCGGTCACTAGAACTTGAAAATGACCGGCTAATGGTTAAGGTCTCCGAGAAGGAGGAAGTCACCACACGCGAGGTAATGGAACCATTCAAAATGTCTAAGTTGCATGCTCCATGCTGTTACAGAAATTTATCATAGAGTAACTAGCTGATTAACGACATTGCTGTACTGTTAATTTACCTAACGTTAACTGCTGTCAGTGGTAACGAACAAAAAGATGTCTAACAGTTTATCACAACAATCTCGTAAAATCAGACTGGTTCGCTTACACGATACAGTACTAGTAACTAACTCGAGGCCTACGACAGTTTCCACGTTTTACGAACAGTTTATTTGTTAGAATGTACGGTACTACTGGCAAATGTATGGCTATATTTCAATATCGCGGGCCTGGACAGAAATACTATTGTAGCAGCAGGGCAGGGTCCGCTTTAATCCAGAGCGACTTACCGTACGGTACTGTTACTAACTAGCTTTCTATCGAAAATAATACATTTGATATTTCTGAAACCAATGACATAAAACGACGTATCGTGACAACTAAAGGTATTTGTGGAATCGATTGTTCATTTGTAGGAGAAGGGAAAGGTAGCCGTTGTGTGGTGCCGTCGTGCACAATTTGATCTTAAACTTCATGAACCTAGAATATATATATATATAAATATCACCTGATTAAGGCTTGTATTTTAGCCCAAAGTTTTTCGAAAACTGTTTGAATATCCGTCAAATAGCTAGCTATATCGAACAACAAACTAATCTTTACCAGTCCCGCTTGCATGTTTGCTGCAAGCTGAGTTGTAACTAATTGTGGGTGTTCGAAACTCCCGCGTGTATTATTTTGGAGCGGAACATGGTTCTTTTGTTTAAACCCAAAATAACCTAGCAAGTTCGATGCGCTTTATTTGTGAAATAAATTTCCACGATAAGTACACAGTTCAATACGGTCTGTGAACTAACCAGACTTTGCTCTGTCCAGGTGGTTTTGATGTAGCCCCGATGTTTTTTTGCACCACCATTTCCCTCCAATGTCTGATGTCATTGTGCATTCAATCGACATCTGTTCTTTTACATAGGAATGTGTACAGTATGT
Organism: Esox masquinongy; assembly: GCA_016801175.1. NCBI lineage: Eukaryota > Metazoa > Chordata > Actinopteri > Esociformes > Esocidae > Esox > Esox masquinongy. The sequence goes on along the minus strand of JACXGI010006166.1, from coordinate 7,493 downwards.
GACATGGGTAATGGTTTTGAGTGGTGGAGGGGTGGGCGGCTAGTCTGGTTATTTGACTCCACGGTTTCAATTTGAGATTTATTACATAAGTGATAGGTATTTCACAATATATTGTAGTTGCCCCCACAACTTTTCAGTGCAAGTGTTCACCGAAGTGCTTTCTAAGCTACCATATAGGCCTGTCTATATTCTAACATTACATTCCATCGCAGTTACATAATGTTCATATAGGAAATCTCATCCACTAGAAATGTCTTTCACTTGCTCTCTTTCTGCTGAACAGACCGAGGAATGGGATTATTGTGTGTGGATTTAAGCCAAGTTGTAAAGCGACCCAGCCCTCTTTCCAACAAGAGCAGTGGCCAACGTGTGGTTGTTGTTCATATGTGTTGGGCTGCAGGGTCAGTGCAGAATCAAAGGGCCAGATGGGAGTTGCCTATGGGTGTTATTTTTTACATTTTGTATCTCTGGTTTTCTCCAAACCTGTTAATTAAATAGTGTAACTGAGCTTTGAACTAATGTTCAGATATAAAAAGAACTAACTTCTCCGATCTCAAGATAATATAGGAAATGGCTCAGTGTTGTGCCACGGGTGCCAATAAATTATGTCTTTAATTTTGAGGACATGTATAATTTGAGAAATGTCATTTTGGTTGATTCCATTGAAGTATATTATCACCTATTCCGCATGTTGAGACATTATAACATCTCCTGTGTTTATTTCATAGCTCTTTTGCTATTATTTATCAAGTGCCAATTATTTGATGTGGCTATCTCACAAATATTATATATTTGTGAGATAGCCACACACATATATATTTACATATACACATACATATATATACACATATATATTATGTGTGTGTGTGTGTGTGTGTGTGTGTGTGTGTGTGTGTGTGTGTGTGTGTGTGTATTATATATTTATGTGTATATGTGTGTATATGTATTATATATTTATGTAGGGTGCTATAAAAAAAAGCAGTAATTCCTGGGGTTTTATATGAACACATTTTCATACATTGCATGTTGCTAAAATGCTGTTCGTTCCGCTATAAAGAAATGTTCTGCACTATTATGCCATGCCCTGAATAGTGTGTATTGATCAACATATTATAATTAATGTTGATGGTTGACCAATGGCTTCTCAAGACTGATTTCAAGTTGGCATTTGATAATGAAATCAGTGAAATGCCTTTACTGTATAAAGATGTGAGTTCAAGCAAGTTATGCTCCTTTTTTTAGTGTTTTTACTTAATTAAAAATATTCTGTGTCAGAGATTATGAATTATGAAGTATCTTATTAACCCAATCTTGCCTGCACATAGTTATAGTAATGTGAAGCCAGCCACGCCCACTAATAATTTATGTATGAGGAAATGAAGCTGCTGTGGAATGCTGTAAATTAATGCCTGCCCACTGGACACTTCATGTGACTGACTGTGTGTGTTCTCCCCTCTCTGGACCAGGTGACTGGGATTAAGACTCTGTACGAGGCAGAGCTAGCGGATGCGCGCCGTGTCTTGGATGAGACGGCCAGGGAGAGGGCGAGGCTACAGATAGACCTGGGGAAGGCTAACTCTGAGCTGGAGGAGGTGACCAGGAAGTGAGTTATAGTAATACACAAGCTGGAAGACTGATCAGAATCAACCTATAATTACAAGCCTTGTTTAACTAAATGCCATAGGAATCTTATCATTTTAGCAGATGCAACTTTAGGTATATTAGGGTGTGGCTATTATATAACCAGTTACAGTACAGCTTTCTGTCGTGTAAGTGAATTTATTTAAAATTTGATTAGGTGAGTGCTAGTACTTTCTCCTACTCCTACAATAGACCATGTAGATGTAGCATGGTAAACTCTGATGTGACAGTAAAACACAATTTTACAAAGCGGATTTCGTAACAATAACCCTGCTTATTACATTGGATATTTTTTTACCCTTTGTGTGCTGATATTATACATAATATTTACGTAACATGGTTTGTAAAATAAGCAAATTACATTACATATTATTGTCATTGAACAAATACAGTACAATGAAATGCAGTTAGCAAATGGTAGAGGGCAGAAAATGTACACGTATTTACAAGTATTAAGTATATGTATAAGTGGACTGTATAGATGTGCAATGAGGCAAATGCAGTACAAATGGCAATAATAAATGTGCAATGAAGGCAAATAGAACAGGGCAGAAAATGTACATGAAAAGTATAGTGGATGTTAAAAGTGGGATAATAGTTGTGTGGGTACAAATGGCAATTCTAAATGTGCAATTGAGGCAAATTGAAGGAGTAAGGTGGCGTGTGCAACCGGGATGCAGATATAGCAGCAATGAGGTCCCCGAGGTAGATATGTGTGTGTAACAACTGAGTATGCTGGCAGTTCTAAATGTGCTAAGAGGTAAAATGAATGTGCAAGGTGCATGCGCAACTGAAATGCAGGGATAGCCGCAGTGAGGTTCCCGAGGTAGGCAAGTACCTGTTACAACTAAAAACGTCCATTATCAGACTTTGCAAGGCAGTGCCAGAGTACTACAAAGGCTAAAAAAAAGGCTAATTGAGAAAACCGTTTTGTGATTGTTTGCATCGCTGAAAACTGTTAAACTGGCCTTGTTTGGACTTGTTTGGAGTATCTTCAGCCGCAGCGTTTGTGGGTTCGATTACAGACTCAAAATGGCCAGACACAAAGAACACTCTTCTGAAACTTGGCAGTCTATTCTTGTTCTGAAAAATGAAGGCTATTCCATGCGAGAAACTGCCAAGAAACTGAAGATCTCGTACAATGCTGTGTAGTACTCCCTTTATAGAACAGCGCAAACTGGCTCTAACCAGAATAGAAAGAGTGGGAGGCCCCAGTGCACAACTGAGCGAGAGGGCAAATACATTAGTGTCTAGTTTGAGAAAGAGATGCCTCGCAGGTCCTTACCTGGCAGCTTCATTAAATAGTACCTGCAAAACACCAGCCTCAGTGTCATCAGGGAAGAGGCAACTCTGGGATGCTGTTCTTCCTCTGTCCAGTGTCTGTTCTTTTGCCCATCTTAATCTTTTTTTATTTGCCAATCTACGATAAGGCTTTTTCTTTGCCACTCTGCCTAGAAGGCCAGCATCCTCTGTAATAAACATTTCAAGCGTTACTTCACTAACCCTAACTTTAGGGGAAGCTGAGAACTCTGGTCTTGTGAGAGGCAGTTGTATTAACTACCAGTTCAACTTAATGTTAGTGTAAGCCTGGTTTCCTTAATCTTAAAGCAGATCCTGTTTCTCTTGTGATCAGATTTTAGGTTGAGTATTATATCCATGCTGTTTTTAAGGGTATTATGTCAGTTTTAGATGCTTAATAATGACATTGGTTCCCCAGAACAACGCTTGTGTTGATTGTTTTCGTGGTTGGTAATGAACACTTTGGTTGCCAGGAAGTAAGTTGCAACTTCAGAAACTAAGTTACCGCTCCATCACAACCACTGAGGCAAAATGTCTTGAGGTCTTGCTGATCTTTAAACGAGTCGGAAGGTTAATGTCTAGCTATACAGTTGACTGTTCCTGTCTTTGGTTGGCTGCTACTGTTGACCACAACATTTGAATTAAGTGGGTAGATTTGCTGTAATTTCAATGTCAAGTGCCCATTCTCATTCCTTTAGGTTAGAGAAAAAGTATTTGTTTCTAATATGTATATTGGAAGAGAAGTATTTTTAAGGTGTACAGAATAAGCCATGGACTTCTTCACATGAGTATAAATGTAAAAGTAGGCCCCCTGGAAAGTTGTATTTTCTTGGACACAGGGATAATTGAATTAAAATCCAGCCACATAAATTGCATTACCTTAATAAATTAAAGTAATCACACCAAAAAAATTATAATTTTGAACCCAAATAAAATCAACCAAAATCTAATTTCCTCATGGAAGTTGATAAGAACCCTAGGGTAACATCAAGGGATCTGAAGGTCTCTCTGGTCACAATGTCAAAGTGCATGAGTCAACTGCCAGAAAAAGTCTGCAGAAACTTGGCCTACGTGGGATCTCAGGAAGGAAGAAGCCTATGCTCTCAAAAAAGAAAATCAAGTCGTGACTGACGTTAGCTAGATATCACCTAGGTAAAGACCAAAACTTGGCCACAATGCTGAAAGCCGTGTTTGCAAATAAAACCCATAGCTTTTGAACAAAAGAAACCATCAAATGTAAGGCATGGAGGTTGTGGCATTATAGATGACACTGAATTTTGCCTTGGGATAAGGGAGAGAACCAAGTTGTCTTTATTCAGCCAGGAAGAAGTGGCTTTTGTTACATCAGTGTTTTGTAACCTGTTTTGGTTTTTGTACCACCAACTGAATTTTGCTCTTCCCCCCAAGTACCTTTTTAGTGCATTTTGTTAGGAAGCCTTTGGTCTCATGACTATTCTCAGGTACCCCTACGGATAGGCCTAGTGGTCCTAGTCCCCTGTTTGGGAACCACTGATTTAGAGGGTTTAGTGATAGAGAAGTACCTGCTGGCAGCTACTTCAGAGTCATACTATTGCCTAGTTCTTGAAGAACAAATCATTACAAAATAATTGAACCAGGCCGCAACCCGCTCTTTATCCAAATAATATTTTATGACCCTAGACCCGCCTGAACCGTGGCTATAACCGTGAGGACTGGGGATTCTGATATGAGTCAACAAGCGCGTCGCTAATAGGCCGGTAGACTTGTTAGTAGTGTGCTCGCGGCTTCTGGCAGCGCGCTCCCATGCCTGCAGTCCATGGGTTTTATTTTTTAAAAGAAAAAAGAGAGAATTGTGCACACATCAGCAACTCAATCATAAACTGTCTGCTGTAAATGTAGATTGAATAGATTGTCACTTTTTCACAAGAGTAACGTTATTAAGTGAGTGACAGCTAGGTCCACATAGAGATCAACATGACACTGCCACACAACCACTGAGCATTCATGGCACTTCTGGGATGAAATGGTATTTATGTAAAAATGGTAAAATGATCAAAACATAACATTAAACAAAAAGGTATCCTGAGTAAACAAACACGAATTTAAGGTTATGCAACACTCAATACCCCTGTTTGAAAAAGCACTCCATTAGAATAATTTTTTCCCCCAGTAGTTAATGATCGGTGCCGTAGATTAATTTTGTTCTGCTTTAATGTTTGTGGGTTTTTGAGCATAAACTGTGGGGTAGTTACATCCAAGGAATTGATTCAATTGATTAGAACTTCAGAACGGTTCCACCTATCCTTTATTGCATGTTAGTTTCTGAAAGCTGCCAATGTTGTACTCGGCCGGGAAGGGGACACCCCCCCCCCCCCCGGTAATTACAAGATGGCCGCAACCAGTGCCCGGCTGAAACAATTGAGCTTTCCGACGAACAGTGAAAAGTCTGGTTTAGAACGAGGCAAGATGCTCCACTGATCGCAACAACATATATTTTGGCTGCCTGGCGTCATCTTTATTGGACAATCCGTTTTCGTCTAACACCTTTCCTTTTACAAGGTAAGCTCTAGTTTAGTCTGTGCTTGAGATAAAGCTTCAAGTTCAAAATGAATTGTTAGGTTCTTAGGACCTTAACCAGCCTATTTGCAATGTTATCCGATCATGTTTGACTCAAAAATATCGATTGTCTGGAGAGTGTGCGTATTTGCGCATTCAAAATGGGCTTGCTCCGCTTTGTGAACTGTGTTGACTCGTGAAGCGTTTCAAGCGGGTTGGATTGACAAGTCTAGTAGCCAATTAGATCCGCCTTTCAATGGTATGAAGATGTCCTAGGCAGGGGAAAGCCTCTATATGGAACCTCATTGCGCAGTACTAACCAAGATCGAAGGTCCCATGTATAGTCAATGGGTTCAGAATGTTTGTGTTTTTATTGTAGAAAATAGTTTTCTATACTAAACAAATAGTATTTAAAAACATTACAGATGTACATCAAACAGTGGAATGATGTAATTTACAGACTTGAGGTTGAGGGACACTTTGAAACGGCTCTTGACACCACTTACTAAAATATCCGCCCAGATCTCGGTCTTACAGTTGTGCTCATAAGTTTGCATACCCTGCCAGAAATTGTGAAATTTTGGCATTGATTTTGAAAATATAACTGATCATGCAATGACTGATCTTTTATTTAAGGATAGTGGTCATATGAAGCCATTTATTATCACAGTTGTTTGGCTCCTTTTTAAATCATAATGAAAACAGAAATCACCCAAATGGCCCTGATCAAATGTTTACATATCCTTGAATATTTGGCCTTGTTACAGACACAAGGTGACACACACAGGTGAAAATGGCAATTAAAGGTGAATTTCTCCCACCTGTGGCTTTTTTAATTGCAATTGGTGTCTGTCTAAATAGTCAATGAGTTTGTTAGCTCTCACGTGGATGCACTGAGCAGGCTAGATACTGAGCCATGGGGAGCAGAAAAGAACTGTCAAAAGCTGCGTTACAAGGTAATGGATCTTTATAAAGATGGAAAAGGATATAAAAAGATATCCAAAGCCTTGCAAATTACAGTACTGTTCAATCACTTATTAAGAAGTGGAAAATTCAGGGGTGTCTTGATACCAAGCCAAGGTCAGGTAGACCAAGATAGATTTCAGGCAAAACTGCCAGAAGAATTGTTTGGGATACAAAGAAAAACCCACAGGTAACCTGAAGAGAAATACAGGCTGCTCTGGAAAAAGACGGTGTGGTTGTTTCAAGGAGCACAATACGACGATACTTGAACAAAAATGAGCTGCATGGTTGAGTTGCCAGAAAGAAGCCTTTACTGTGCCAATGCCACAGAAAAACCTGGTTATATGCCCGAAAACACCTTGAAATGCCTCACAGCTTCTGGCACACTAATTTGGAGGGACAAGACCAAAACAGAGCTTTATGGTCACAACCATAAGCGCTATGTTTGGAGAGGGGTCAACAAGGCCTATAGTGAACAGAATACCATCCCCACTGTGAAGCATGGTGGTGGCTCACTGATGTTTTGGGGGTGTGTGAGCTCTAAAGACACGGGGAATCTTGTGAAAATTGAATTGCAAAATGAATGCAGCATGTTATCAGAAAATACTGGCAGACAATTTGCATTCTTCTGCACGAAAGCTGCGTATGGGACCATCTTGGACTTTCCAGCACGACAATGACCCTAAGCACAAGGCCAAGTTGACCCTCCAGTGGTTACAGCAGAAAAAGGCACAGGTTCTGGAGTGGCCGTCAGTGTCCTGACCTTAACCCTCTAAGGTTAACCCTCGATTGACGCGCGGGTGCGTCAATTGAAAATATTTTTGCTCACTGCTCCGTAACCATAGAAGTTAGATGATTCATTCTTCTTCCACATTAATAGGGTTATTTTTCTGCAAATAACAACGTCTCATTTGTGTACTTTCGTCAACCAGAAGCCCCACAATCGCGATCAGAAAATTTCTATTTGAGGCGTCCAAGTCACACATTTTTATTTATTTCTCTAGAACTGTAGAAGTTAGAGACTTCATTCTTTTTCCATGTTAATCTGGTTATTT